>JAMWYP010000419.1:0-272965 GCA_025563575.1 Acacia pycnantha | reverse complement strand
GGAAGGACTTTGTCACAATCTCCTCAGTGTAAACCAAAGCACTGGTAAAGGTAACCTTGTTATCTTTGATTCTGAGGAGTGCTTGATTGTAATCAAAAGCTATATTTAGAGCCCCTAGGGAAGGCAATTGTTATACACTCAACCTTTCTAGAAATGGTTCTACTTTTGAAAAATGTTTTGTTAGTAATTTGGATGATAGTTGGCTATGGCACAAGCGTTTAGCTCATGTCAATATGATTCAACTTGACAGATTACTCAAAAAGGATTTGGTAATTGGTGTTCCAAAACTTTGTTTCAAAAATGATATGATTTGTGATGCTTGTCAAAAAGGAAAACAAACCAAATCATCTTTCAAATCTAAAAATGAGATTTCAACTACTAGACCTCTTCAACTACTTCATATGGATCTAGTTGGACCAGCTAGAGTAAAAAGCCTTGGTGACAATCTTTATACTTTGGTCATAGTTGATGATTTTTCTAGATTTGCATGGACTATATTTTTATCATCTAAGGATGAAACATTTTATCAGTTTGTTGTTTTTGCCAAGAAGGTCCAAAACGAGAAGGCTTTGTTATTTCAAGAATTCAGATGATTATGGAGGTGAGTTCGAAAATCATGCATTTCTTGAGTTTTGTGACAATATGGGAATTGATCACAACTTCTCGGCCAGGGACTCCTCAACAAAATGGTGTTGTGGAGAGAAAGAATCGAGTCCTCACCGAGATGGCAAGAGCAATGCTGAATGAGAATAACACTTCTTAAGTGTTTTGGGATGATGCAATGAGTACGGCTTGCTACATCTCAAATCGGGCATATCTCCGAAAGAAATTGAGCAAGACCCCTTATGAGCTGTATAAGGAAAGAAAGCCAAATCTGGTCATTTGCATGTGTTCGGATGTAAGTGCCTCATCCATAACAATGGTAAGGATAACTTGGGAAAATTTGATCCCAAGGCGGATGGAGGTATATTTTTGGGTTATTCTAATAGAAGTAGAGCTTATAGAGTTTTCAATATTCGTACTCGCATTGTTGAAGAGTCTATGCATGTTGCATTCGTGAATCTAAGTTTGACAAATCCAAGGATGATGATGAGGAAAATGTTTTCAAAAATCAATTCTTTTGAAAACTACTCCTCTATTGAAAATCTGAAAATGTTTTGAAGTTGATTCTCAAAACAATTTAGAAAACCCTGCTCAATCTCGGCCTAGAGCTTGGAAGTTCATAAGGAATCATCATTTGGACCAAGTAATAGGTGATGTAAATCAAGGTGTAAGGACCGAAAATAGTACTTTGAATGAAGTTACTTTTTCTGCCTTTATATCAAAGATTGAACCCTCTAAGATTGATGAAGCCCTTTCAGACAATGATTAGGTGATAGCAATGCAAGAGGAGTTACACCAATTTGATAGAAATCAAGTTTGAGATTTGGTACCTAGGCCTAAGGACTATCCGGTCATTGGCACTAAATGGGTATTCAAGAACAAACGAGATGAATCAGCAATCATTGTCTGGATAAAGGCAAGACTGGTTGCTAAAGGCTATAATCAAGAAGAAGGAATTGATTATGAAGAAACTTATGCTCCAGTGGCAAGATTGGAAGCCATAAGAGTTCTTCTAGCATTTGCTTGTGTCAAAGGATTCAAGCTCTATCAAATGGATGTGAAAAGTGCTTTTCTAAATGGTTTTATTCAGGATGAAGTTTATGTGGAACAACCTCCTGGGTTTCAAAATGATCATCATCCAGATCATGTTTATCGCCTTAAGAAAGCGCTTTATGGTCTTAAGCAAGCTCCTAGAACTTGGTATGAGCGATTAAGAAAATTCCTTCTTGATCAAGGATTTGTTAGAGGAAAAGCGGATACAACTCTTTTCATTAAAAGTAATAAGCTTAATGAAATTTTAATTGTCCAAATCTATGTTGATGATATTATTTTTGGAGCCTCTAATGATGATTTGTGTGAAGAGTTTGCTAAGAACATGTAGGAGAGTTTGAGATGTCCATGATGGGAGAACTCAACTATTTCCTTGGTCTGCAAATCAAGCAAAGGAAGAATGGAATCTTCATTTCTCAGACCAAGTATCTCAATGATCTGCTGAAGAAGTTTGGAATGAACCAATGCAATGGAGCTGATACTCCAATGAGCTCAACTACATCTTTGGATGCTGATGAAGAGGGCAAAGATTTCAACATTACAAGATATAAAGGAATGATTGGTTCATTTCTCTATCTTACTGCAAGTCGCCCCGACATCCAAATCAGTGTGGGGATGTGTGCAAGGTTCCAATCTGCTCCCAAGGAGTCTCATGCTGAGAATGTGAAGAGGATCTTCAGATACCTTGCTGACACAAAGATTCTTGGCTTGTGGTTTCCCAAAGGTCAACCTGAGCATTTAGTGGCCTACTCAGATTCAGATCATGCTGGTTACAAGGCAGGATAGAAAGAGCACAAGTGGGCAATGTCAATTTCCTGGTGGCTCACTTGTCTCCTGGTTCAGCAAGAAGCAAACAATCGTCTCTATGTCATCAACTGAAGCTGAGTATATTGCTACATCTAGTTGCTGGGCTCAAGTCCTATGGCTCAAGCAACAACTTTCTGACTTGGGAATCAACTTGAAGGAGATCCCAATATTGTGTGACATCACAAGCACAATAACCTTGGCAAAGAATCCAGTTCAACAGACATCACTTTATAAGAGATCATGTTCAAAAGAAGGATGTCAAAGTCATGTTCATTCCAACTCATCTTCAACTTGCTGACATCTTCACCAAACCATTGGCTAAGGAGCAATTCAATTTCATTAGAAGAGAATTGGGAATGGTAAATCCCAATGAGTCATAAGCATTTCTTATCTCAAATGTTAGTTATGGTTTTGACGATTATTTGATACTAACTTAAGGTTCGGAGTGTTTAGTAATGTTTTATGCATGAGTGTTAAATTTCTGAAGTTTGCTGTCAGATGAAGCAAACTCGAGTTTTGAAATCAAAACTCGAGTTTATCGGGACAGAGAGTAAGCCTTCAGTTTGGGAAGCGGAAACTCGAGTAATTAAGTATGAAACTCGAGTTTGAATGACAGAGGCAGAGAGACAACGCTTTTGATGAAAAGCTGGAAACTCGAGGTTAATAAGTGGAAACTTCGAGGTTTTCATCGCGGAAGATTCAAGACACGCTCGGGGATTTCACTAACTCACGTTCAAATGATTACACGCTCTGTTCTGCACTCGGAGCAATTCTCTCTCTCGAATTACACTTTCCCACTTACAAGTTGTAATCAAATGGACATGTCCGAAATTTTTTCCTATGATGCGGTGTTTCTAAAAATAGCTTCAATAAATCATGTCTTGTTGCTTTCTGTCCGTTTGAAGATAATTATCCACCTTTCCACAAGTTGCCCATTTTGCTTCGTTTTGAATGAATATTAGAATCTTGCGTGACCAATGATGATTTCAAAATGATCCTGCAATATACCTTTAGCATCTGAAAACTATTGAACAAACTGATTAGAAATAGACTAATTTCGATCACAATCAATAATAAGTACCCAATATGTCCCTGAACTTTAGATAATATCGAGAGATGGGAATCAACGATTTCCGAGAAGTTTGTCGAACATGACTCGAGTTGTCCGAGGTTGACTCGAGTCATTAATGAGAATTACACATACAGAGAAGAAAGTTGAGAGACTTGACTCGAGTCATTTTTACATGACTGGAGTCATAAATATGATTTTCGCAAACAGAGAGGAACTTACAAAAGGTTGATTCGAGTCATAGTTTTATGACTGGAGTCATGTTTCAAATAAAATCAGACAGAGACGAAATGCTGATAAGATGACTGGAGTCAAGACATGAGACTCGAGTCATATCGGTAAATTTTAAACCGAGATTCAGTAGACACAGATGACTCGAGTTAACAATCCATGACTCAAGTCACATCAAATATCAAAGTCTGCTTTTGGTTTTGTCATTTCGAAATAGAGATAAACATGCCATGACTCGAGTTAACAAATGAATGACTCGAGTCATGCAACTCTTAGAAAATGATTTCCAAGTTTTATGGCAGGAGTCGCATATATTTACCTGGAGTTACAAGCAATATGATGTAGTCAAACTTTAGTGCTTAAGTTTGTTCATCAATTTTAGCTTGGATCATTAACAACCTTTTTGATTTGCAATTGTCGGTTATCATCAAAACTTACAGAGAACTAACACAAGCCCCTTAGCGAAGAGGTCAAAGATAGCATCCGAACCGAGAGGCCGAACAAGGTCAAGCTTCATCCAAGGAAGCTCCTACATTGACCAACCATCGAATAACCACCAATCGTGCCAAATTCAATAGAGGAAATCTACACTCACTCCTCTCCTCCTCCTTGGTTTGCTAATGACTCTTCCTTCCTGTCTAATGATTTAGGAGCTAAATTTAAAGAAACTTTCATGAAGAAAGATTTTTGTCCTGCCGTATCTATAGATTTAGGAAAAACTGAAAGATAGCTGCAATATTGATCTTTTTCCATGGCTTTACGCTGAGTCTTTCCTATCTATTTACTGCTCCATATACTCCCAATCTAGTTAGATTATTCTATTTTAACATGGAATGGGATAATTTGGAAGACTGTGATAACATGTTGGTTGAGGAGAGAGTCACTACCCAAGTCAAAGGGGTAAACTTCACTATTTACGCCTATATTATCAATTCCATTTTGAGAATTGATAATCCTCCTCTGTTCCAACTATTCAATACTTCAATCGAGAGATTTTTGAGATCTTACGACCAAATGAACCTGTTCCTGAAAATCAGTTGGTCCATCTCTCTTTTACTCCTGTATCCATGCCTCCTATCCATAGGGTGTTATGGTATATTTACTCTAGGAACATGATACAAAAGGGTGGCAACTTCACTCATTTTGCCCAAAAAGATTATCCCCCTTTTGCTGCTATTGTCAAAAAAGTCCCAATAAATCTTGGCCACTGGATTTTCCAGGAAATCACTAAATTCAGATTTTCATCTCGAAGGCCTTCTCATATTCCATACCCTTCTCTTGTGTTAGTCATTCTCTATTACTTCAAAATCTGGCACATTGGTAGACGTGACACTTTGAAAACCCCTACTGTGTTTGGCAAAGCTCACTTCAATCTCATGAGGATTAACTTTGAAGGCAAGAAGGATCTGGACAGAGAAGAGCCCTATCTCGCTCAAGAGCTTCATTTGCTAGATCCCAAGAAGCACAATCTGCTCCACCTTCTTCTCAATACTCATTGCCCATTGATTTTGATGCTAGAGTCAAGGCTATTGTGGACAAGGCCATTCTTGATATGGCGAGAAAGTTGAAGTAGAGGTTGGTCGATTGGTCTCGAAGTGACCAAGGGCAACTCGGATGTGGTGGATGCCCGGAGGAAATGAAGGATGAAATTGCAACTCTTTCGGCCACATGGTAGATCGGGATGCTAAGTCGACTACCTTGCTCATTTCCCGAGAGAATGGATGATCGATTGGGCTGCTCTTGTAAAGAAGTTGAGTTCGCTCTTCTGGTTTTGGGACTCCCACTGGATTGAAGACTGAGCCATCCTCACCCTCTACCTCACCTTCATTCACCTTCACTACTCCCATAGTCCCCTCCACTGAACCTATCCCTTCTACACCTACTACTGAGATTCTTCCACCTTTTCCTGCCTCCACAGTCCAAGTTTCATCTCCTGCCTCTACAGTCAAACTCTCTTCTCCATTTTCTACTCCTCTGGTCGATCCCTTCATTTCAGCTCCATCCTCTTTTGTTGATGACAAATGGGGAGAAGAACCAGAGAACCCGAGCATTAGAGATTAGAGATTAGAGTATTTTGCGAGTTTGTTTAGAGTTTGTTTTTGAATTCTTGATTGATGATTTTTTGTTTTGACAAATGTGTTTTGAAAAACCAGTTGTATAAGTGCATCAATGTGTCTTAAGCTGCTATAATTTGATTTTGTCCAAATCTCGATGTAAAGCTCTCAAAATGCAATGGAATGATATGCCTTTTACCATTTACTTCTTATGCTTATCTACGATATTATGTGTTCAATGTCTAAGTATAAGCTGTCATGTTGCATTTCAAACCATTTTTGAGTAAAATCATTTTAAAATCCCAAATCTATCAAACTAGTAGCAACTCTGGTTTACAATTGTTGTCATCATAAAAAAGGAGGAGAATGTTAGTTCTCTATTGGTTTTGATGATATCTGACAATTGAAAACTCAGATTGAAGCTTGTCTTTATTAGGTTGAAAGACTTACTGTCAAAGGCAAACTCGAGTTTTGGTTTGGAAACTTGAGTTTGGACTTGACAGAGTAGCTCAAGTTTTTGCAAAGTTAGGCAAACTTAGGTTTGGGTATTGAAACAAGAGTTTTGACCATACGAGAGAGCATCTAAGTTTTCAAAGGCAAAGCAAACTCGAGTTTGGTTTTAATGAACTCGAGTTTTGACAAGACAGAGAGCTACCAATTTTTCAAGCTTAGCAAAACTCCAGTTTCCATTTGGAAACTCGAGTTTGGGTTAAACAGAGAGTTCTCTAAGTTTCCAAGTTTTTTTGGAAACTCAAGTTTACAGCATACAGAGAACAATGCTCAATTCTACACTTGTGAAAACTCCAGTTTTCATTTGACAGGGTTTTTCTCTCAAATGAGGAAACTCGAGTTTGTGGTCCAAAACTCGAGTTTGTCACTTAATGACTTGAGTTTTGAACTCTTCTCAAAACACCTTCAAAGACCAAATCACGACATTCTTCTCTAGATGGAGAAAACTCGAGTTAGGATTTGGAAACTCGAGTTTAGGCGTTTAATGAAAAATGAAAACTCCAGTTTTGATGAACAAACTCGAGTTTGTGTCGCTGGTTTTGAATTTCAAGCTGGACGAATTTGTGAAATCTTTGTGTTTGATTCTAATACTTCATATCATCACCCATTACTATTCCTAACTATGTTTAATCAGTTTGTTAGTGAGTTTCAGATGATTTAGAGAGAATTAAATGAAGCATTAGCATAGAGCATAAAGTGATGTCAATTCATTAAATACAAAGTCCAGAAAGCTTGCATCATTTTGGACAATCATTCTCTACACGTTGCAAAGGGATTAATGTTTCTTTTCCTTATCCAGTAGCTACTCTTCCAACGGATTAAAAGTCAAGAAGTCAAACATAAACTTCTGTGCAGCTGGATTAACCAAAGAGTAGAGAGAGAAGAAGACCAAAACATCAACTAATCCACTCTTAATGTTGGCAACGATCACATTGAAGATTTCAACGGTCATTTAATGTTCTCTTGGTATAAATAGAGATGCATTCAATTCTTCTCAACAAGCAATCGTAAAACAAAAATCATTCAAGTTTCCAACTACTCTTTGAGTTTTCTTGTGAGAAGTATCTTTTGATACATTGTACTTTAGTGTTTATATTTATCTACTCTTAGAGAGAGTTCATTTATTGTAAATCATTCATTGTAAGAATCTCAAGTCAGGGGACTTAGAGATTGGGATATTAATTACAACTTGTAAGGGGGAGTAAGTTCTAGTGAGAGAATTACTCTAGAGTTAAGAGTGTATAATCAATTGTGATGGTGAAAAATCCCAGAGAGTCTGGGGACTGGACGTAGGTCAAGAGATTGGACTGAACAGTATAAATCCTTTGTGTCTTGCTTCTCTTCCTTATCCTCCGATTATCCCCGTTTCAGTATCCAAAAACAGAGCATTTCGAAAAAGTTTTAGAATCCCCAATTCACCCCCCTCTTGGTGATTCAGCTCTACTTTCAAACGTGTATTGTTTGGTACGTAGGATTGATGATAACATGAGATAGAGAATACCACATAAGTAGAATTTGACCAAACCCACCTCTATTTGGTATTGCATTTTCAATCGTAATATTGCAAATTTCATAGATAAAAAGTGTAAGAACCGGCTGAACCCAAGAGGGGGGTGAATTGAGTGTATGATAAAAACTTATGAGCTTTGAAAATATTTTCACATCTCAGTAAATGCAGTACGTATGACAATAATGAGTTGTAAACTAACAGTTATTCATTCAAATGATTATGCTAGAAATATAGGAGATAAGGGAAAAGAATATGCAAATTGAGATTTATCCTGGTCCTGTCCAATCCTTGACCTACGTTCAGTATCCAAGCTCTACTTGAGATTTTCAATCCACTATCTTCTTGTTTAATTTGGGCACAAGAGAAAAGCCTTTACAATCCCACAAGTTCACTCAGGCACTTGTAAAGCCGAATCTCTCACCGAGATACTCTTCCTTACATACCGTCAGGTTAAAATCATCGCACTCAATATCATCCAATCTTGAGTAACTCTCAGATAAAATGATTACAATGAATCTTCTCTCTCTCATAAGTGAATGAATAAACATTGAAGTACAATACAAATCATTTCATTCTCTATGATGAGGTATATAAACATTGAGAATAGAGAGCCTATGAAATAAACGTTGGATTCAGAATGTTGGCATTTCGATAGTGCAAGCCCATGTCTCCTCTTCTATCTTTGATGTTAATGACCATTGAGAAGCTTTAATGAATCTGTTGTGAGTATTGTATATAACTGTTAGACCGTGAAGCTCGTACGTTACTCATAACTTCGATTTGCAGAACATTTGCCATTTTTTTGACACTTTGACATTCCTTTTGATTTTGTTAGTTCTCTATGTGTTTTGATGATAATTGACATTTGTAAAACCAATTTGAAGTTTGTCTTTGGTAAGTTGAAAAACTTACTATCAAAGACAAACTTGAGTTTTGGTTTGGAAACTCGAGTTTGGACTTGCAAAGAGTAGCTCAAGTTTTTGCAAACTTAGACAAACTCGTGTTTAGGTTTTGAAACTCGAGTTTGATTATACAGAGAGCTATGCTCCATTCTGAACTTGTGAAAACTCTAGTTTTGTTTTAAAACTCCAGTTTGCATATGACAAAGTTTTTCAAAGTTTTCTCTTTTAGAGGAAACTCGAGTTTGGTTTTTGCAAACTCGAGTTTAGGACTTACAGAGAACAACTCAAGATTTCTAAATATTTAAAAACTCTAATTTCAATTGCAAACTCGAGTTTAGACCATGCAGAGAGTTTTCCTTTTTTCAAAGATTTATGGAAACTCGAGTTTCACTCTGAAAACTCGAGTTTAGGCCAAGCATAGAGCCCTTCTCCATTTGAACCTTTTGAAAACTCCAGTTTGGTTTTTGAAACTCCAGTTTTGAGCTTTTGGACTTAAACTTGTTTTCATCATAAAAGTCCAAAACTCAAGTTTGTCACTTGTGGACTCGAGTTTTGAACCTGTCTCAAAACTTGCTTCAAAGATCAAATCGCGGCATTCTTCTCTGGATGAAGAAAACTCGAGTTTTGCTTTGGAAACTCGAGTTTAGGCTTTTAATGAAAATGAAAACTCTAGTTTGGAAGAACAAACTAGAGTTTGTGTCGCTGGTTTTGAAATTCAAACTAGACGAATTTGTGAAATCTTCATGTTTGAGCTTAATACTTCATATCATCACTCATTACTATTCCTAACTATGTTTAATCAATTTGTTAGTGAGTTTCAGATGAATTAAAGAGAATTAAATGAAGCATTAGCAAAAAGCAAAAAGTGATGTAAGCTTATTAAATGCAAAGTCCGGAAAACTTGCATTCTTTTGGACAATCATTCTACACACGTTGCAAAGGGATTAATGTTTCCTTTCCACATCTAGTAGTTGCTCTTCCAATAGATTAAAAGTCAAGAAGTCAACCATAAACTTCTATGCAGCTGAATTAACCAAACAGTAAAGAGAGAAGAAGACCAAAGCTACAACTAATCCATTCTTAATGTGGGCAACGGTCACATTGAAGATTACAACAGTCATTTAATGCTCTATTTGTATAAATAGAGTTGCATTCAATTCTTCTCAACAATCAATCTGCTAGAAAATGAAAATCATTCAAGTTTCCAACTATTCTTTGAGTTTTCTTGTGTAAAGTATCTTTTGATACATTGTACTTGATGATTATCTTTATCCACTCTTAGACAAAGTTCATTTATTGTAATTCATTCATTGTAAGAATCTCAATTCAGGGGACTTGGAGATTGAGATATTGATTGCAACTTGTAAGGGGGAGTAAGTTATAGTGAGAGAATTACTCTTGAGTTACAGAGTGTATAATCAATTGAGTTAGTGAAAAATCCCAGAGAGTCTGGGGACTGGACGTAGGTCAAGAGGTTGGATTGAACCATTATAAATTCCTTGTGTCTTGCTATTCTTCCTTATACTCTATTCAGCTCTGTTTTTAGTGTTCAAAAACATAGCAAATCAAAAAGAATTTTTATAATCCCCAATTCACCCTCCTCTCGGTGATTAAGCTCCACTTTCGATTTGCCGTTGATTTTCTATAATACTCATAAGAATGGGAATAGCAAAAAATTCTTTTGATTGCTCAAAGATTGGTTACTGTGTTGGTATCTGTTTCACTAATCGCATTTAATCCTTCTAATCTGTTGGAAATTATGCCCTAGGGGCAAGTCATTGTACTTATCAACGATCCCCATATGAATTGGGTAGTCGCAATGTCTTGCTAGAGACTTGTGGGCTGGTACAGTATTGGCCCGCTGCCAATCTCATGTGGGCCTACAGGGTCGCACACAAGAATGGCCCAACACGAGCAAGAGTGTCCAGATTCATTGAATCTTAAATGTGTTTAAGATTTAATGAACACTTATTTAATCTAGGGTGTGTGTGTGTGTGTGTGTATATTAAATTCGAAAATAATAATGATATTATTTATTGATAATAATATTATTATATATAGTATTTAATTTATTTGATAAATTAAATAACTATAATAAATTGAGATATTTTATCTCAGATTTAATTTTCGAATAAAGATATTGCATATCAAATTTAATTTGAACTGAGATATCGGATCTCATTTTAAATTAAATATAATGATATCATATCTTGATTTAATTTATAAATATAAATTAAATCAGAAGGCTTTTAATTCGGAGTAAATAAATAGATTTGATTAGATCTATCAGATAGATTTAATTAATATATTTTTAAATCCAGATTCAAAATCGGTTTTGAATATAATACGCCTGCTAGGTTTAGAAAAATCGACAGGACTTTTAGTCGAGCGTATTAAAAAGCTGCGAAAAATCCTAGAGAGAAAAAGAGAGAGACACAAGAATACTGAGGCGCTAGCACGCTGCCGTCAGTGTTGGAGACCGTTCGTGTGGATACCGGTAGAGGGAGAGGACACACGTAGTCTGCTCCTGTCTGATCGAACAAGAAGGCGTTAGCCCACGTGATTAAGAAGCACCAAAGGATGCCTCCTCGTTCGACACGTACGACGTCTGCGGCGCTCGAGGTTCCAGGCGCAAACGCTAATGGAACGTTGAACCCTCCGCATAGGTATAATTCGGAAACCCTAAATCTAGATTTAAACACTATTGAGCGATCCGCCTAAGGGATTCGTTAAAAGTTTTTATTCCGCTGTGTGTACAGATCCCAACACTAACGTAATCAATGCTTTATGGTAATCTATAGTTAATCCTTCATATAATCATTTGAAACTCATTAATATCTTGGTTAATTATAGTTAAAAGAAGAAATGAATGATGATAAGAAGATAATAAATTATAATCAATGATTTAAGCTTTTTGGACACGGTGATTTACGGAAGCATAGAGGGCAACTCGAGTTATCATTAAATGACTCGAGTTGATGAATGGAGTTTGCCTTTCAGAACTCGAGTCTTGAAGGTTTTTTTCTCAAATGATAGTTTGTATGAAAACAAAGTTAAACGGAAGACTAATTTGCAAGGCATAACTCGAGGCTTAAATTACTGACTTGAGTTGTAAACTCGAGTCAGGTCTTCACAACTCGAGTTGTGAAGTTTTGTTCTAAAAGACGAAGACTGAGTTACATTGCAAAATGTGTTTCGACCAAAGGCTACTCGAGTCTTGAAATCCAAACTCTAAGTATGACTTGAGTGCTTCAAATCATAACTCAAGTTTTGAAGATTTGTCTTTTGAAAATGAAAAACTGAGTTATGTTGCAAAAGTGTAAACTCGAGTCTTGAAATGTCAAATCTAATGCGTGACTCAATTCGCAAGATCATGTCTCGAGTTTTGACAACGTTAGAGAGTTTTGGTTAAAAATATAAGGTTCATAAAGCCACCAAAACTTGAGTTCCATTTAATCAACTCGAGTTTTATAAAATGAACTTCAAGTGTGCCAGAAGCTTAAGTAAAAGATAGAATTTGAGCTTTACCATGCCAACTTGAGTTTTGTAACTCGAGTTGTTACCTTTGTTTGTGTTGCCACTGAAAGCTTCTAACTTGTCGTATGCAGTAGGTTTCAATTAGATTAATAGAAGTTGTTCTGGAGTAGCGTTTTTGAAATATCCTGAACTGACTCTGAACTTCAAAGAGTCATATCTCTCTCATTTGATCTTTGTTTCTCATGCTCTTAATGTTTTTGGGAAAGGTATTTGAGTCTAGTTTCATATTCCACCAGTTTCAGCTCATTTGGATTTGTAGTTTGTGAGATATACCCAAAATACCGAAGCTTCTGCTATGTGGTATGAATTTCAGTTCCAACTTCTAAAATTCATAGATCTCTCATCAGAACTCCTTTGGGCTTGAATTTTATGTCAAAATGACGCATTGAGAGTCTAGTTTTATATGAAATTGGTTTTACGTCAATCGGATCTCTAATTTGGGAGATATCATTGAATAACCAGACCTTGCTCAAGTGAAATGTTGAACGAGGGATGAACAAAGTGGTTTGGAATAACATCAACTCAAGTTGCACACTCGAGTTTTGAAAAATCAACTTGAGTTTTGCTCTGTGGTGTGGACTAAATTGACACTTCGGAAGTTTTGAAACTAAACTGTCATTTCTTAAATTTGAGGTACCAAACTGTCATTTCTGAAATTCGTGGTACAAACTGTAATTTCTAAAATTTGAGCCTTAACCAATTTCTTTCTTCTCCTTCCTCTTAATCAATGCAATTCAATAACTTTTTTCATTCTCAATAATTGAACATCATATCTTCTAATCTTTGATTCTACATTAAATATAAGAATTAGTAAATGTAGAAAATAAATGTAGTATGCAAACTTTTGGCTCTTAATATTTAGCATTAATATTTAACATCATAAAAAATAATCATATCCAACAAAAAGTCCAAATTTTGTCTATTTACATTTGAGTTTCAATTATCGAGTTCTCTATCAATTGACTAGAATTGCTATGATATCCCTTTGGTATGTGAGGTGATAACTATAAATCCTTTTGAAAAATTAGGGTTTTTTCACTTAAAAAATTAGGGTTTCTCTTCTTGAACTTTAGTTCAATTGGAATGAGTTGATTGCAATATCCCAAATTCACTATAGCAAAATTCCTTGTACGTTATGTGAATAAACTGAAATTAGTTAGTGAATTTTGACTAATTGCTCGATTTACCCGAAATACCCGATTTTCCTAAATCCATAAATTTTGAGACACAGGTCGGTACAAAATGAAACCTATGGGATTAACATTTCTTTGTTCCATTCCAACCCAATATTTCGGGTGAAAGGGATGGGAAAGGAGGCCGCATGAATTTTATTGGATGATCATGAGAATAGTCAAAGAATAATTAAAAATCGTTTCTTGCACAAACTTGTGCCACATGTCCCATATTTATTTTAAAAATTAATGAACACATGTGCATGTGCCAAGAGTCAAGAAGAGTAATCAAAAAGCCTCCTAAAACAAGCCCTATTTCAGTCAAGAGACAAAGAAGAGGAATCAAATGGAAATGTTTTTAGAACATTACAAGTGTGAACAAGTCTAACTAATACAAAGAAGTCAACTACACCTTTCTTTGCTGAGTAAATACCCTTTTTGGTCCCTGGAAAAAACACGGATGCCCTTTTTGGTCCCTGAAAAAAAATAAGTCACTTTTAGTCCCTAAAATGGAAAAATAAGGTCCCTTTTAGTCATTTTGATCATTTTTTTGCACATTTTAATCCCTCAGAAATTCCCAAAAAGGTCCATTTTAGTCCCTAAAAAGGACCAAAATGACATTTTTTTTTTCTTCATACGACATATGTCATGCTTGGGCAATAAGATGGAGTCAAATGATCATGTACTCATGCATCCAATTAGTCAAGAGGTATAATTATTAAATCTCCTAATCTCACCCATGATTCGGCCATGTGTGTGCCAAAAGGGCAAAGAAGCGCCACTACAAAAAACATTTTTCATGTCCTAAATTTGACCCAATTCTACACGCAATGCACTTATTTTCAATTTCTTTTTCGTTTTTTTCCCCTAAATTTTTTTTGGTGTTTTCTCTTTGTAACTTAATTTGTAAGTCTACATGGGTCTTTTTCAGAAGGATCAGTATTCTACACACAATGATGAAAACTTGCGCTTATTTATTAAACTTCTTTGTCTAATTAGCTTTTTTAATCAAAGTTTTTTTTTTTGAAGATTCTATCACCTCTTTGTCACTTAATTTGTGAGTCAATATGTGTTTCTTTCTAATAATTTATTTCCCAATATTTTTATGTCTTATCTTCACTTTTAAATTTCATTTGTTAGGTTATGCATGTCTTTTTAGAATGATGATTATTCTTCACGCCATGTGGAAAACTACACCTGCTCGATTTTATTGTCTCCAATATAATATCGTCTGTTTTAATTCGAGTGTTATAAATTTTTTCGAGTACTTTAATATTAAATGAAAATTTTATTAGAATATTACAAGTTTGAACAAGTTTAATTAATACCAATAAGTTGATATACACCTTTCTTTACTTCTGCTTGCGCCATATGTCATGCTCGCTTGGGCAATAAGAAGGAGTCAAATGATCATATACTTATGCATCCAATTCGTCAAGAGGTATAATTATTAAATCTCCTAGTCTCACCCATGATTCGGCCAAGTGTAAACCAAAAGGGAGAAGAAACATCATATGATTCAAGCTAAGCACATGATCACACGAGAGAGCTCAAAATTGGATAGAACATATGGAGCGGCCATATAATTGACCTTCAATTTAACTCAAGAATATTTTAATCTCTATTTTCACACTCATAATTCGGTCAACAGCCCAATGGGACATAAGGAATGAAAGAGAAACAAAAAAACACAGAAAAGGAGGATTGTATTGCAACTATTTGGCAAGCTTGTAAATACGTAAAAATTAGTTTTGTGATTTTAACATAATTTTAACACGATTTTTCTGATTTTGATGAATCTATCTGATGAGTTCATGTGTAAATATTAATTGTGCTAATTATTTTGCTAAAAAGTAATGAATTTAATTGCATATTTTTTTTAAGTAATTTAATTAATGCTAATTATCTTGCCAAAAATTACGTGAGCTGGTTTTTCTTAATTAAATTATATACTCTACACTTCATTTTTATTCATATGAGTCTAAAGAAATTGATAAATTAGATCAATAGAGATTATTATTTATTATATCTATTAATTTCATTGGGGATGTGGGTTATATTTTAGGGCCTCAAACGCCCCTTCTCTGCGTTTTCCCATATGCTTCATACGCATGCCATTTGTCTGCAACAGAGGGCGCAAGGGAGAGAAGCTGAGCCCATGCATACGCAAGACACTTATTCTCAACTTCTTTATCTTGTGTGTAATAATTTTTTCCTAAAATTTTTTGGCGTTTCCTCTTTGTTACGTAATTTGTAAGTCTACATGGGTCTTTTCAGAAAGATCAGTATTCTACACACAATGTCGAAAACTTGCGCTTATTTATTAAACTTCTTTGTCTAATTAGCTTTTTTAATGAAAGTTTTTTTTTTTTTTGAAGATTCTACTATATCACCTCTTTGTAACTTAATTTTTGAGTCAATGTGTTTCTCTCTAATAATTTATTTCCCAATTTTTTTTATGTCTTATCTTCACTTTTAAATTTCATTTGTTACGTTATGCTTGTCTTTTTAGAATGATGATTATTCTACACGCCATGTGGAAACTACACCTGCTCGATTTCATTGTCTCCAATATCATCTGTTTTAATTCGAATGTTACAAATTTTTTAGAGTACTTTAATATTAAATCATAAGATATTATTATCTTCTGTTTTAACCTCATCCACTTATATTTTAGTATGGAGGTCTTTGTTTCAGGGATGAATTTATATTTTTTACGTGAAAAGTTTGACATACTTTTTCATTGGTTGTTTTTATAACCGGATTTATCGGTTGTTCAACAGTTAGTATATATGTTTGGTTTGAGGGAAGGGGAGGGAAGGGGAGGGGAAAATATGTGGGCCCCACTACACTCAATTTTCAAAACAAAATTTCCCGCCTCTCTTTTTTTTTTTTCTCTCCCCTTCCCTCTCCTCCCCTTCCATTCCCTCAAACCAAACATAAACTCTTTGACTGGACAGTTTTTGGGAATATTATAATCTCTTTATAATTTGTTTTGTGATTGTAGAGGTCTGATCTCGTAGAATAGTCTTCTTCTTGAATACACACGTAGTGTAGAAAACTAAGAGTCTCACTCAATGGTATGAAATTTTTAATGGGATAAATACTAATTTTGCCATGGAAGTTTTGGTTTGGAGTACCCAACACCCATAAGTTTTATTGGTATCATTTTTGTTCCGGAAGTTTACAGACGTAGCAATCTTGCCCATTGGTTGATATTGACCGTTGGATTGGTCATTTTTGCCCCAGAAGCTTACAAAAATTTGCTCCTAAAAAAACTTCTGGGGCAGATTTGCTCTTAAAAAAAACTTCCGGGGCATATTTGCTCTTTTTTGTAAACTTCTGGGGCAAAAATGATACCAAAAAAACTTTTGGGTGCTGAATGTCCCTAACCAATACTTCCGTGGCAAAAATGATATTTAACCCATTTTTAATATACTCTAAATTTTGTAGATGTTATTAGTTATTATATTATAGGTTATTTTGTTACAAAATTATGTACATCTTGTGTGTGTGTGTTTGGATGAGTCTCTAGCTAACCTTAATAGCTTTAACACCCAACCACCAAATACTTAGCCCAGTTTGGTATGTGGCATTGGGATTGACGTTGGAATTGGGTTAATGATTAGGCCGAATTATAATTGGCATGCCTATTACTCCCTTTGGTTCTTATTATAAGTGACTTTATTTAATATAAGGACTAAGAGATTATAAAGTTACACGGTAGTATTAAAGAACAAAATTGAAATTATGCTTTGATGATGATAAATGATTAAAATGAATTTTATTTTTAGGAATGCTCATAAGTGAATATACAAGTGTATATATGCAATTTAAAAACTAAAATGAATAAAATAACAATTGTCTATATGAAAATTTAAAAGTCCTAATTTAAATTATAATACTTGACATAAAAATTTATAGGTGTTTATAGGTGAATATAATCTACATGTACATACGCATTTTAACAATTATCAGTACTAAAATAGCAAATGTGTCATATGTGAAGGAATGATATTTTAGTCATTAATGTTAGTTCCCAAGTGTTTTGATGATAACAATATAGATTTAAGGTTTTCAAAATAGAGCCAAAGAGTAAAATAAATCAAATCAGTATCTATGCATTCTAAGTTGTCATGCTCGAGAATGTCCAAGCAATTCTCGAGAATAAAAGGCTAAAAGGCTCATTATGACTTCAACTTTCAAAAGCTGAATTCTCGAGAATGAGGTTTGATTCTCGAGAATTGACATGATCCTAAAATATTATTCTCGAGTATTGACCAGTGACTCTCAAGAATCAACTTAGATTATCACAGCACTTATCTTCTGATGCTATCGCTAATTCTCGAGAATGAGAAAGTAATTCTCGAGAATGCTCAGTGTATTCACAATATCAAGATTGCCTTCTGTTATATCATTCTCGAGAATGCACTACTACAAAAAGACCTTTTAACATCCCAAAATAAGCCCTTTTAACGTCCCTTATTCATGAGATGTCTATTGAAGGGTAGTAGTAAAATTATACTTTTGAAGTCCCAAATTAATTTTGGGACTCCAAAAATGAAACTTTTGAAGTCCCAAATTATATTTTGGGACTTCAAATGTCACGTATAAATGTACAGCTAAATGACACTTTTGAAGTCCCAAAATATAATTTGGGACTTCAAAAGTGTCATTTTTGGAGTCCCAAATTATATTTTGGGACTTCAAAAGTGTCATTTTTGGAGTCCCGAATTGTATTTTGGGACTCCAAAAGTATCATTTGTGGAGTCCCGCAAAAGTTATTTTGGGACTCCAAAAGTGTCTTTTTCTTTAAAAATTACCTAGCACGTATTTTACACAACCCACCAATTATACCCTATAAAACCATCAACCGAGATAGCCATGAACATACATTACCAAAATGTTCGATCATTCGTAAACCATTAAAACCTCGCAGGCCTTGTGCGATTCCAAATAAACTAGAACAATGAATTACATTTCAACAATTACCCATCATATATATGATCAACAATGGTAACTACTACATACTACATATACAACTACCACAAAGTGTCAAAATATAATGATGTATCCAGCTACACTACATATACAGCTACCACAAAGTGTCAAAATATAATGATGTATCCAACTACACATACAGCTACCAAGAAATATTCAAAGTAAATTAATCTTTACACATTTACGTGTGAAAGAAGATAGCCAGCCAAAGCGTCTCGACCCAAATCAATGTCTTCCTCCGAGTACGCTGCCTCAGTACCAAAAATCTGTAAATTGGAAAATAATGTATAAGATAAATCAATGAAGTGAATGAATTAATGAACAACTCAATTAAGTACAACATCAACAATATTATCTTATACCTCCTAAGGATGTTTACCAGAAGAAAGATTGTTTGGCCGAATAAGGGGCATCAAGGAATCAAATTAGTGATCTGCATTGATCCATAAACGAAAAGGGAGAATTCATTCCAGTTTGTTTGATGCTTATAGAGAAGTAGGCATAAAGAGAAGTGGGTTCTCTACCGAACCATCCAAAACTTTTTATCAATAAATTGTACCCAGACATATTCAAATCTAGTGTGCTCATTCTCAAAATTGCCTCACTCAAAAAATAGTGCGCTCATTCTCAAAATTCCACTCCCAGTCATAATGGGACTACACTTCTAATGGAATTTACCTATTCTTCCCCTTATCTTTTCATTAAAGAACCCATTTAGACTTAACAAAAAAGAGCTTAGGTTCGATTAAGCCAAGGCAGAACCATAAACCACAAACATATATATCAGTCTCAAGATTTTAGCATTTTAAACACCCCTTTTTGACAGCATTTGAGTGTTTCTTATAATTCTGAAAATTTCCCAACTTCAACAATATTATCTCAGCCATCCAAATTCCACACATGCACATACACTTCAAGCCATTTATATACATGATTGCTACACCATAGATATACATTGTGCACTTAAATAACATTTAAATACTTAGCTTCAAACAGTCTCATTCGTAATCTGATAAAATTCTAGATTTAAAAACAATCCTTAAATCATCATTATAATGTTTCCAAGTATGTTTATTGATCATTTGATCATCCCAAAACACACTCCAATACTTTTAATCCCATGCCTATCATTTAAAAGTCTCATAACACAACTTTATGGCTAGTTTTAAGCTTTAGCAGTTTGATTCAACAAGAATCACACTCATACACTTCTAAAACATACATAAACATCTCCTCACATTTAATAAGTATATAAATCAGTTTTTAAAATCTTCAAAACATCCAAACAACAGCTCCGCAGGATCTGGATGAATTTTTTTAGTGTTGAGATACTTTCTTAGTCATCAAAGTAACAATTTATATCATCAATAATCATCCAAAAACATTCTATAACGCCTTGAACAATTTGTTTAACATTTGGAGACCTCAAACATAAACTATAATTAGATTTCAAACTTAACAATTTGATTAGCATAACAAGTTCTAAACATCCCTATAGCATCACTTTAATAATAAAGAATCATTTGAGTATATCTTTTCAGCAACTCTGAAAATCTCATTTACGATCACAGGGTTTAAACCTTTGTTTTTTTAAATCGCTAGACCTGATCTAAGTACATATAATATTGATACATCATTTAGAAGCATAAAGCAGCAAGGTCCAAATCAGATTTCAGCTTCAAAATGCTCAGTTACAACATGAAATCATATTCTCTTCAAATTTCATTGTACAACTCACTGAATTATCATATGATAAGCTTAAAAGTAGTTTCCAATTCCAAGATTTGATCCCCACAGTCTCAATATCCTGTAGTATCAACATTTAAATACCTTAAAGCATAATTAAAAAATTATTTGAACTATTAGGTGGCATCAAATAGCAACCCAAATAAATTTCCAGCGCAATGATCTTCTTGAACCATTAGATGACATCTTACAACAATATTAATATATATAGCTATACACCTTTGTCTTTTAATCCTCACAGAACCTAACGTTGCCATCAACAAAAATGGGCTTTGGTTCTGTTATAACTAAAGGAAGAACCATTAATTACTTGCAATTATCCAATACATGTATTTAAGGTGTGCAAATGCTTTTCTTCAAGGTTATTCTCCAAGAACCGAAGCTCATGCATACAACCTCCTAATCCTCGGTTTCGGTACCCATATTCAACACATATAAACACATATTATACTCAGGAACAGTAAGCTTTTTGTTCAGCTACAACCAACCAGAACAAAATACACACCTACAAATAGCTTACAAACTCATTAATCATGGTTTCCAATTTCAGAATCAGTGTTTCACTATTTCCCTAAATCCCAAACACAGCAATTGCAAAAAATCAGCGATGGAAAGGGAACAAATAAGCTTACCTAAACTCAAATCCAAGTTTGTATGTCCAAATGGCACCTCCTTCAAGCTCTTCGGTCTTCTTCCTTTCTTCACCGTCTTTCGCTCTCATGTGGAAGCATTGAACCTCTCGCTACTTATCCCTTTTACTCGATCCACAAATATGTAGATAATGAATAGTAAATAGCATAGTAGAATATAATAATGGAGGGGAAAGGCAAAAGAAGGGAAGAAAACTGAAATCAAGTGTACGTACCTATTGGATCTTGGAATAATAGGAATGTAGAGTTGTGGTTTTGGTGTGGAGCTGTGGTTTTGGGGGTCGCCAAGAAAAGTCACCTTGAGGCTTGAGGTTTCTGTCAGATCTTCTGAATCTGGAAGACTGGAACGGTAATAATGTATGGTCTACGAAGACCCGGCGAAGACTGGAACGGTAATAATGTATGGTCTACGAAGACCCGGCGAAGATCTTTCTAACTTAATTTGTGAGTCAATAACATAGGATTTTCGGTCATTTGTGTCTTTTCATGTGAGTCAATGTGTGTTTCTTTCTAATAATTTTTTTGATGTCTTATCTTCATTTTCAAACTTAATTTGCGAGGTTATGCGTATCTTTTTAGAATGATGATTATTCTACACACAATGTGGAAAACTACACGCTCGATTTCATTGTCTCCAAGATCCGGTCAAAAGGATCA
This sequence comes from Acacia pycnantha, assembly GCA_025563575.1. Taxonomy (NCBI): domain Eukaryota; kingdom Viridiplantae; phylum Streptophyta; class Magnoliopsida; order Fabales; family Fabaceae; genus Acacia; species Acacia pycnantha. The sequence continues at coordinate 251,466 of JAMWYP010000419.1, read as the reverse complement.
ATTTCATTGTCACCATTATCGGGTCAAAAGTCAACTTCATGGTCACCAATATCGTGTGTTTTAATTTTTTTAGAGTACTTTAATATTAATTCTTAAGATATTATGCAGGTCTTTGTTTCAGGGATGAATTTATATTTTTTACATGGAAATTTTGACATAGTTTTTCATTGGTTGTTTTTATTGCCGGATTTATCGGCTGTGCATGTTCAATGGTTTTCAGTGTAACTCTTTGACTGGACTTTAAATTTGGGAATATTATAATCTCTTTATCATTTGTTTTGTAGTTGTGGAGGTCTGATCTCGTAGAACAGTCTTCTTCCTGAATACACACGTAGTGTATAAAATTAAAAGTCTCACTCAATGGTATGATTTTTTTTAATATACTCTAAATTTTATAGATGTTATCAGTTATTGTTATAGGGTGTTTTGTTTCAAAATCATGGGCATTTTTTCTTAGATGAGTCTCTAGCTAACATGATTAGGGAGTCCTGTTTGGTACTACGTGGCATTAGGGTTGGTGTTGGAATTGGGTACATGATTAGGCCAATTTGTATTGTTTAATACGTAAAATTGATGATATAATAAGTGAGATTAGACTAAAGGCACCTCCTCTGCTATTGCATTTTCAATATCCTGAGATTAGACTATGTACTAAAGAATTCTAATCCTCCAAGTTACTGTTCATAAGGAAAAAGTGGCTATTCAATTTCTTTGCCCTGTTCTGTTTAAAAACAAAATAAAAAATAAAAAATTCTTGACCGGATTTGAAATTCAAATGTGAAGGCTTCTCAAGTTTCAAAATTCACCCTCATTTGTTACTCTCTCTCTTTATATCATTGTGCCAGTCATTTTATATTATAAATCTACCCGGTTCTCTCTCTTCACTTTTACTCTCTCTTGATATAATGTGGCACTTTAGTTTACTAATATTTTTGATCTAAATCAGAAATTGTTTTAGATATTTTCCTTTATTTTTTGTTTATTTGAAAATAAGTAAATAGTGAAAATTTTAAAAGGCGGCCTAAAGTCTATATATGGATAGGCTTCAACTTAAGAATATTTTTGGTAAATTTCGGGCTCACTCCTTTTATGCCCATAACTGTCAAGGGTTAGCTTAGAGCTATATAGGGTCAAGCGGACCCCCTTTTCACCTCTAATAGAATGTAATTAAGCACGAAATTAAGGATAAAAGTTGATTTAAACCTTTTTTTGAAAAAATCAATTAACATAACCAATAAATAAAGGATAAAGGTGCAATTTTACACATGTGCTTTACCCCCTGAGCGCCTAGCCAGAGGCGGACCCAGGTTTTTGGTTAGGGGGGCAAGTGGCCCCCAAAAATTTGGGATTTTCGTTTTTTTGTTTTAAAAGAAAAATTTATGTTAAATGAGTTAGAATTAATAACTTAAATATAATGGTTTCAAATTTTCATTAACATTAGCATTATTTATCTACTTTCCTTGAATTAATACATGTTTGAATGATTGTCCACCCTTAAATTAAGTGTCAACCCTTAATACATCAAGATTGCATTTCGTAATCGGATGGGAGATGAATGGTTGAATGATTGTTTAGTACCTTATATTGAAAAATATGTATTTGATAGCATTGATAATAAGACAATTATGATAGAATTCCAAAACATAAGGCTTAGAAGGATGACATTGTAATTATTTTTATTATAATATAATATAATTTTTTATTAAAATATATGTACTTGAACTTATTAAGTGTCCCTACGTATTTATACTCAGCATGTTATAACATCCTATTGGTACTACCGTAAGAATATTCTACAATAATGAATATAATGTTTACAAGTATATAGAAAATATATCTTAACAGCCATACAAAATCATTCTAGAAAATTTCCTACTTTTTGGAATATTAAACAAGGGTTATTGTGCGTCCAGCCATACAAAAAGGGCTTTTAAAATGCTACATTTAGACCGGATATAGCGGATAAGGTATGACTGGTGATGATTTTATAAATATAAAGAACTTTTTAGACCGGTTCCTTTAATATGAGATCTAAAAGATATGATTTAAACTGGTTTTCCAAACAACAAGTCTAAAAGGTTAAAAAATGTCTATTACTTTTAAGACTCGATCGTCTTTTTAACAAATCTAAAAGATGAGGAATAAAAGAAACATTTATTACTTTTAGGATCGATTGTTAATGCAATATACCAAATTCACTTTGGCAAAAATCCTTGTACATTATGTGAATAAGCTAGAATTAGCTAGTGAATTTTGACTAAGTGCTCGATTTACCCGATTTTGTTGAACCCAAAACTTTTGAGACACAGGTTGGTATAAAATGAAACTTATGAGATTAACATTTCTTCGTTCTGTTCCAACCCAATATTTCGGCCAAAAGGGATGAAAAATGAGGCCACATGAATTTTGTTGGATGATCATGAGAATAGTCAAAGAATAATTAAAAATTGTTTCTTTTACATACAAACTTGTGCCACATGTCCCATATTTATTTTAAAAATTAATGAACACATGTGCATGTGCCAAGAGTCAAATGATTTTTTTTTTAGAATATTACAAGTTTGAACAAGTCTAATTAATACCAATAAGTCAACATACATCTTTCTTTACTTCCTCTTGCACCATATGTCATGCTTGGGCAATAAGAAGGAGTCAAATGATCATATCTTATGCATCCAATTAGTCTACTTCTTCTTGCGCCATATGTCATGCTTGGGCAATAAGAAGGAGTCAAAGATCAAATTAGTGAATAGGTATAATTATGAAGTCTCCGAATCTCACCCATGATTCAGTCACGTGCGCACCAAAAGGGAGAAGAAGCATCATGATATGATTCAAGCATATGATTGAGGGGGGGGGGGGGGAAGGGGGAGGGGAGAGAGAGAGAGCTCAAAATTGGATAAGAACATATGGAGCCCATATAATTGACCTTCAATTTAATTCAAGAACATTTTAATCTCTATTTTCCCACTCATAATTCAGTCAAGAGTCCAAGGGGACATAAGAAAAGAGAAACAAAAAAATATAGAAAAGGAGGATTGTATTGTAACTATTTGGTAAGCTTGTAAATACGTAAAAATTAGTTTTATGATTTTAACATGATTTTGATGAATCTGATGATTTCATATGTGTAAATATTAATTGTGCTAATTATTTTTCCAAAAAGTAATGAATTTAATTGCATATTTTTTTAAGTAATTTAATTAATGCTAATTATATATCTTGCCAAAAATTTCGTGTGCTGGTTTTTCTTAATTAAATTATATACTCTACACTTCATTTTTATTCATATGAGTTTAAAGAAATTGATATATTAGATCAATAGAGATTATTATTTATTATATCTATTAATTTCATTGGGGATGTGGGTTATATTTTAGTTCCTCACACGCCCCTTCTCTTCTCTGCGTTTTCCCATATGCTTCATACGCGTGCCATTTGTCCGCAACAGAGGACGCAGGGGATAGAAGCTGAGCCCATGCACACTTAGTCTCAAATTCTTTATCTCGTGTGTAATAATTTTTTCCTAAAATTTTTTCACTACAAAAAAATCAATTTTTGTTACCGACAAATTCCGTAGCAAAAAAGTATTTTTCCGTAGCAAAATCGATTTGTGATGGAATTTGCACGGATATTGTCCGTTGCAAAAAAATTGCGATGGAAAATATTTTCCGTCGCAATTTGCTAAGGAAAATATTTCCGTAGCAAAATTAATATATTTTTTAAAAATTATATATATATATATATATATATATATATATATATATATTGATTTTTTAAAATTTTAAATTTTATTAATTGTTTGATTTTTTTAATTTTATGATTTTTTTTTTTTTTACAAAATTGATTACAAAAAGTAGTGTACCATGAATATAATAACAATTAAAAAGAGTTTACATAGAAAAATCAAAATATGTATAATAATGTTGCAAAGAGCAAATACTAAAAAGTAGTCTAAACAACATCATTGTGATTATCATCATCATCACCAGCATGGTCATCATCACCAGGAGCCGACCCGGAACCCTTGTCTTTCATTAGGGACAGGAGTTGAAGCTGCACCTGCCTCATCATCTCCGCTTGCTGAGTCATCTGCTGCCGCATCATCTCCCGTTCCTGATTGATCTCTTGCTTCATCTGCTCTTGTTCCTGAATCATCTCCCGCGTCATCTGCTCTTGTTCCTGAATCATCTCCTGCCTCATCATCTCCTGTTGCTGACTCATCCGTGTTCTTGCTCCTGCACCAACGCCTTCATCTTCTTCATGCCAATCTGCAAAAACATTATGAAGTACATTTATTATTTGTACTTCATTTGAATGGACAAGAGAATGGAAATTATCAATAGCAAATGTATTACGTTTACCTGAAGAAACACCTTCAGTGCTGGATGAGGAGGTCGGCTAGCAGAGGCACCGTATCCAAAGACTCTCTCTTTCTTGTTAAATCTTCCTGTGGCCTCAAATAACAGACTCTCATTATCTGACTGAGAGGATGCGGGGTCAGTCCCAAGCTGCGAGTCTCTCTCCTGCGACAGCTTCTGAAAGGTTTCTTACAAGCACAAAAATACATAACAAATAAGACATGTAAAATGAAATAAATATGGTGGTGCATAAAACAAGTAATAAAGGCAATACAACTAAATGTCTAACCGCTACTTGCTGCGCCCTTTGGCTAATCCATTGCCTCCCACTCCCTTGATTAGGGAATGGGTCCGCTCAAAGGTAGCCAGCCCACTTAAATTTATATATAAGTGGCCAATACAACTAAACCATTTATGGCAACCTATTGCCACTTAATCAAGAAAGTGAAAAACAAACACATGCATTGAACAAAGAACAGATCCCAGCAAGCAATTAGAGAATAAGGATAGCACACCAGAATATGGGGACATGCATGTGGAGGGGGCAAACAAAGAATGGAATATACTAAGTATTTTGGAGTTTCTAACATATATGGGCTAGATCAAAGAGATTATTTATGACTTAATCAAATTTATTGTATAACTTGTTAAAGATAGATTCAAATAAAAAATTTAAATGGAATATTTTTAAAAAAATTATTAACAGTCATTTTTATGATAGCCTAAATCAAATAGTAAATTCCACTAATTTTTATAACACATACAAATTTGATTATTCTTTAATGTCACACCTTCCTCCTCCTACTTTACACTAATTTCAACACCATCCTATATAAAGATTTATGTATCATTACCAACTAATACAAAATCATAATTTTATCACACCAAAATCAGAATTGGAATTTCGAAATTCCTAAAAAGTGCTAGATAAATTAATATCCTATACTTTTAGGAATATTTACCTTTAAAATCATGTAATTTATAATCTTCTACTAACATACATATTTCAATTATGTAATAAAGCAAATCTAACATAGATATTTCCATATAGTTATAAAAAAAAATACATCAAGCTAACCTGGCGGTGACCGGAACAGAGAAGAGGACGACGATCGAGCTGAGTGTAACATCCCATTTTTAAAAGCAGTATAATTTTTTTTTTTTAATATATCAGAGTAGAGCATTGGAACAAAAGGAGTATTGAGTAATTGATACAACATTATACAGTGGCGTAACTGCCTGTTCATAATGAACAATACATTATCTGTTCAAATCTTAGATGTCCTTCATCGGGTCTTTACGCGATCTTCACCCATGCTGCTAACCCAACTTATGCTCATTTTTCGTCCGCGAGTCTCCGGACCCTGAAGCTATAGTAAGAGCTGAGGTCCAATGCCCATCGGACCTCAGGTAACGGTTAACCTCATGCTTATATAAACATTATATGAACAACAGATATTTCTAATATTACAGCAATGATCAAGCCAGTACGTCGTATGATCATTTGATAACAACTACACTATCATGCAAAGTTATCCCTGGTCTGCACATATCCAGTGCCACAATGTACAGTCGTGTCCTCAGCGCTAGGAAAACATAACGGCATTATCATGACTATAACCCGTGTAAAGCTGTATTTAGTGATCTAGATACGGTTCCTTAGTCACAGTGCATGTCCAGGACAGAGTTCTGTTCATAATATCCACAACATATACAAGCATAACATAAGCATTAGCATCAGTGTTACAGTACGTCGTGTACATACCTTCGTTGACGGTAATCAGTACTTCTGACGGAAAACGAAAAACGGTACGTTTGACAGTGGTACGACAAATGTGTACGTGATCACAAATATCCTATAAGGATAATATCACATTAATCAATGTCCAACATTATAACAGGCATTTTAGGTACAAATTACCATTTTGCCCCTAGTTTGACTAATCGGCGAAATTTCGCCAGAGCTTCGCTACTTTAACTCTAATCTTCCAAAATTTTGACATATCTCTTTCTCCAACATATTTTTGAAATGAATACCATATTTACCCCTAAAACATGATATCTAAATCATACTTGAAAGATTAAAGCTCTATCTAACATTCCTACTATAACTACCGAAATAACAACTAAAGCTTAAGACTAAGGATCGAAGAACTTACTCAGGGTTTCGCTACAATTTTCTCCGAGCTCTTCCTTCTCTCTTCTCTCTAGGAAATTTCGAACTAGAGCTAGTGAATTGGTGTGAGAATAATGAAGAGAACTCATGGCTATTTATAGAGAATTTTTGGACACTATTCATGCTTTTTCTTATCGAATCTCAACCGTTGGATTGAAGGTGTTTGAAATGGCAAGATCTTGGCCCTCCAATTGCTTTGGCCGACCTCCCCCTCCCCCAAAGTCAATAATGTGATGTCACTTGGTGTCATCAATACTTGCTTTATGGAGTTTCATCCGATAAAGTTCCCTGTTTAGTGTCCTAATCGCGTAATCTTGGAAAATCTCAAAAATCCGACAACATAGCCCTGAAGGTCTATTGTAACGTCCTCCATTTTACTTAACATAATGACTAATTAAGGGTTGATTAACAACTAAGTAATGCTCCATCATTTGCCAAAATATACAAAAGTAAATCAGAGTATGTAAAATGAGCCCTAACGTGGCAATATACAATCATTCAACATGTACCAAAAAGACAGAAGCACTACTTTTAGCGGAGTAGCTTAAGCTTCTGAGGTCTTCCCTGATGGACCCGCACGGGAACTATCACCTGAAAAATGTGGTAACCATCAATCCAGCTCATTACAAATACTAATATGTGCAAGTGAGGTGCCAAGTGGAACAATTTATATAATGAGAGGATTAAAAATATATTTCACGAATATACATATTACCAATTTCATATCATGAAGTCTCGTGTCATAAATTCGTATCACGGTTTCACAATTCCCAATATGCCTCCCACCAATCCAACCGAACCGCCTTATTACCTCCGACTAGACCCATGGGCTAAGTTACATCCATATTACTTGGATACTCAAAAGCTCACTTGGTCATGTGATGAGATTCGGCCAAAATCTTCGAGCACATGCCCCGCACCATGGGCCTTTTCCCTCATTGAACTAGTGGGGTGTCGTAAGCCCTCATTGAACTAGTGGGCTAGTCCCTCATTGAACAGGTGGGACAATATAAAGCCAACCATCGTGCACCAATGGAGGCCTCACCACGTGGTGGAATAAACTACTCCATCTCTTCCCAATTCAACCCTTTCCATAATTATCATAATGAATAATTCAACAGGAATTTTTCCAAGATTCATAAATAAATATATGTATATATTTCACAATTCAAATCATAAGGTTCCACAAGGCAATTTCTATTAAGATATTAATAATCATTTCACAAAAGACTCACAAACAACATACTAATATACATAATAAGTGGAAAGTGGTTACCTCTCGCCAAAGCTAATTATTATCACACTGCTCCTAATCCAAGAGCTCAAACACACGCCAAAAATCAATCTACCACAACCAATTTACCAACCATTAATAACTCTTTAAAACTCTACGTACTCAAAATTTATAACTTATAATTTCATAAAATTAAAAATATACAAATTTTAATAATAAAATTGGAATGCTTGAAGTTGACAACTTATAACGGATGAAAAAAATCAATGACCCATTGTAACTATTAATTCTTTTTTTTTTCTTCTATTTATTACTAATTGATAATACCCCTTTTCCATTTATTATTTATTCCCTTTTTTAATAAAAGTAGAAATATTAATTAATTAATTATTTTATTTTCATTATTATTATTGTTGTTTATTTATTTAATTCATTATTATTATTATTATTTATGAACAATTATTTTGAACTCTCAAAGGTTATCCTAACTCTTTAAATTAGGAATTTAATAAATGTTCACAACATGTAAAATATGCTTCACTCTAAATATATTATTTTGTAAATAATATTATAAGTGAAATAATATAGGAATTAGTTAGATTAGATCCTATTATATAGGAATAAGTTGTATCGATTTTGTCTTTTTGAATTTCAAATTCCCTATATGCTCTTATATATATATATATATATAGCCACACATAATTTATATTTTTATATATTTATACTAAGCAACGTGTTCCCATTTATACACAGCCACTCATAATCTACATATATACTAAGCATTGTGTTCCCATCTATATTTTTATGAATTCGTTTCCTCTTCTCTTTCCTCTCTCTCTCTCTCTATATCTATATATATATATATATACCGATAGCGAAAGCTTTCTTTTCTCATTCTTATGCAAAGAACTACATATATGACAGCTAAAAATAAATACTTCTTAGTATATATATCAGTAAAACAGCCTCATAATTCTCAATCTTTTTATATATAAATAGCTTATAAACCATGATAGCAGAATCTCCTCATGAGCTCGGCAATATCTATGTAACAACACTAATATATATATATATATATATATATATATATATATATATATATATATATATATATATATATATATATATATATATATATATATATATATATATATATATATATATATTAAACAGCAAGCTCTTCCTTTTTGTTTCCAATGTAGCAATAAGCATATATATTCTAATAGGTTTTCGAGGTTTTAAAAGCAGCAACTCACTTATATTTAACTACAAGCTTCTGCAACGTTTAACAATGATTTCCTTCCTCTTATTAGTTATGCCTAAATACACCTACTTGGCAGCACAGGTTTCCCATCTCTCTTCTTCTACATAGCATTGTATATATATATATATATAAAGATACTATTCCAGCTCCCCCTGTTTTAGTTTCATTTAACAGAGACACATATGGAACCCAAAGCTATGTTTCCAATGGCTTAAAACTTGGAAACTTATGTTGGGATATGACAATAACTACAAGGAGTAAAGACCCGAAGCTTACCTCGCTCCCGGCTCGCAAGACGTGATCTCCAACGAAAACCAAACACCCCTGTTTTCAAGTGCAAGACGCAGAGCACACCAAAACCACCGAACTCTCTCTTTCTCTCCTCCTTCGCCTCTCTTTTTCTCACACTCGGTTCATGTTCAGGTTGCAAAGAACGTGGGAGGAAACAATGAAGCAATGTTTAAATAAAATTAAGGGTCCAGTCCAGAGGAAATAAGCCAACGGTTTGAAGCGTTAAGATCGAGATGCATGGAAACGTCGCTGCTGGTGATCTCACGCTATGATGCCAGGTTTGACCTTGATTCCTTTCTGCTGTTTCCGGAATTGCCGTTGGGAGCAGGGTTATTAGCATGGTTTAGTGTTTCCGTAATTGACGCTATCTTGTGCGCAGCAGCTTAGCCGATGACGTGAGGGTGGTACGTGCGTCTGCTGCTTGTGTTTTGGCGCTGGTTAATTTTTGATATAATAAAATAAAAGGGTTTAGGTTATGTTACAGTTGGGCCAAGGTGATGGGGATGAGAAAGGAAATTGGATCAAATGGAGATTAAATGCTGAAGGTCCTGTTGGGTCAATGAATAAAAATGTATTGGGTTTGATTATTTAATTGGTTGAAGTATTCTTATTTGTAAATTAGGACCATGACTTATATAATTGTAATTATTGGAAAATAAATAAATCATTAATCCCATATAAGGATTTTCCTTTTCCCAATTAATATTTCTAGGCCTACATTATTCCTTAACTTAATTTATTCTTTTTCCCCAAAATAAATTAAGGGAAGAATAAGCCTAAATTTCCAATATTTATTCTCATAATTATTTTAAACCAAATTTCATAGTTAAATTCCCATTCAATATTTCAAATCTCAAATCTCAAAATTTGGGATGTTACATTTCTCCCCACCTAAATAGAATTTTGTCCCCAAAATTCCTAACAAGTCATTATGGAAGCTAATCCATATCTCAAGCTTCTAACATAAATCAACAAAGTCAAAACAACACTGCCAAAATAATTTGGCATAAGACACATCAAAACAAAAGATCATCATGTCACACAAATTCAATCATTGACATAACACAACCATAAATACACTAATTCAATCAAGTCAAGCACAACTACATACTTGATCAAACAAGTTCGGAAAGTCTCGACGCATCCTTTCCTTAGTCTCCCAAGTCACATCTCCGGGTGTCATACCCTTCCAGAAAACTTTCACGAGTCTAATGGTCTTCTTCCTCAGTTGCTTGTCACGGACATCTAAGATTCTCTCAGTTCTGCTACATAAGTCAAGTTCTCCCTCAACTCAACTTCCTCAGGTTTAATGATATGAGATGGGTCTCAATGATACTTCTTCAACTGTGACACATGGGACACATCGTGCACTTTAGATAAGTGTGGAGGCAAGGCAATCCGATAGGCAACAGACCCAGGGACACCGCCCCATGCAAACTTGCACACTGGGTCTTACTGTCTCGAGCCTCTACTCATCTATTCCATGTTTGAACTTCCTTAACTTAAGCTCTCAAACCACTTTTCTCTTGCTTAGCACACTGGAAATTCTCATCTGACCTACTTGATTCACATCTCTAGACCATTCTAACAGTTTTTTTTTGTTCCTGTATCAACACAATTACCAACTATACCTCTTTTCATTTCGATACATTAGCAAATGGCAATGACGCCATTGCTTCTTATTCCTCTATGTTATCTCATATTCAACTTCAAATTTTCAAATATTTAAAATTTTTGTGGTTGCAGTACATCTTTTATAATTGCACGAAACAATATTTTCACATTTTTAATAAACCATAATCGCTGCCAGCTCAATTTCGAGAAAATACATTCTTTACCGGCCCAAATTCAAGAAACACATTTTCTGCCGGTTTAACACACAATGAAATCATTCATTTCACAAAATTCAACAACTAAGAGGCACACGCCACCACTTCACCCTGCCTTATCAGGACATATCCCAATCCTTTCATTCAAGCCATCAAAGTGACAACGCGCCTGCCAGCCAATATGGGAGAATTCCCATCCCCCAATAAGGGATCCAGTGTCTACATTAGCACATCTAATAAAGGCTTTCCACCGCTTTCCTAGTCAAACCAGTCCATAGTCACGGCCACCATTGTGCACCGCTTTCCCAGCTGACCAGTTCGTAATCACGGTTAGTGCCGGCCTAACACATCGAAATACGCGCCCCTTCAAGGCGGAACTACTCATATTGGGAATATTCACCATTGGTGCGAGTGTCAACCTCTCATATCCCATCAAACAAATTTTCAATTTAAATGAGCTTTATAACTGGCTAGCGATTTCAAACATTCTTAAACATATCTGGCAAGGTCCAACAAATGAGTATTTCTACAATAGTTTCTGGCCTCTTCCAGTTTCGTACTGCTTCCACCACAAACATGATTCACAATGAAATTTCAAATATGGGTTCCATCAGGAACATAGTTCAAAAACAACCACTTCAAATTGGTTTAAAATTCCATGGAAAATATTTCATTTAAACTTCAATTCAGAAGATTCAATCTCGAAAATTCACAATATAGCAGGTGCATTGACAAACTCAAAATTCAATTTTTAAATATACCAAGAACCAAACAACTGACATAGAAGGTTATCAACTCCAATTACATCTCAGACTCTATCCTTGGCTATTCGAGCCATCTATAAGACACTCAGTCCATTTTATTCCATTTGTCTGGTCATTCCAGAAATAATGTCTGTAACTCTCAGACTTGCGACTTTCCCGGGGCACTGTCTGGTATTCTTCATCTAGTAATTGTGGGCTTTTGCTAGCCTATGAACATACCAGTCACATAGGACTTAAGGCCTCTCATTGAACATAAACCAAACTTAATGACTCGAAATCATACCAATTTAGTAAGTCTCATTGCCCACTGTATATTCATTTCACAATTTCACTCAATGATAACACACATATGACACTAGAGCACCCCATGGAAATACATTTAATCACGCAAATTCATCTGGGGTCACTTGATATGAACTTCCAATAATAATCCAGCTTCAGGCATAGTCTCAGACCCTAATATATTTTTTTTCCATACTGGGTATTCAACCCACATCTCAGGGGTCTACTGGCCACTATCATATCTATGGTTATTGATCTCAGTTATGAAATTATAACCTATGGTTACCATGGTTCTAACTACTCCTTGACTCCTCCAAGGAAGAAACTATTACCCATTCTTTCTAAGGGAAAAATCATAAGATTATAATTATCCCCTATTAGCTAGTAACCTCCAAATACCTCATACACATGGGTAACACACTCTAGTGCCTTGATTTATTCAGATCAATCAAATACCTAAAGAATCTCTTGTTATCAAATCTGATTCTTAGGTTCATTAACCAAATACTGAAACCTCAACTATAGCCAATAAACACGTTACGATCATACTGATTCCTAGCTTACAACATTCAAACACTATCCTCAAATAACCCCAAACAACAATAATTATTAGATTCACAATCCAAAACATTGTTTGGGTCAAGAAATCATATCACCTCAATAATACCTAATATACAAATTAGGATCATAATTCTCATTCCTAGTCTAAACCTCGAAACATTCAAATGTCATTCTCATAACCAAAACACAATACACAAGGTTCTAATTCCCTTTTAGTCCTCAATATCACAAGAGCCTATTCTAACATTATTCTTTTATCTAATCGACAACCCTCAATCATACCCAAAGCATTGCTCATAGCACTACATCAATCAACACTTACAAGGTTCCTACTTTCGAGTACTAAAACCTTAGTACAACCTTAATCACATTTCAATCTAATCATCAATCAATATTCACAGGATTCATATTCTCATGTATTGGAACCTTAGTGCAACCTCATTCACATTTTGACATAAACACTATTTCAACTTAGATCAGATTCAAGCCTTATCTCAATCATTTCCTTACTCAATCTAACATCCTCACAGCATCTCTATGGATTACCATATGTCATACCTCAAAGTACTAAGGCCTTAAATCAGGGAATCTTAAATTCCTATAATACTTCCCAGGAGGTCAGCCATCCCGAGATTTCTTTTGCCTAAGCACACTTAACCTCAAAGTCCTGATAGGATATGGGGATCATATCTTGACTTAACAATAAAATCCCTAAGATTAACGACAGATTCTACATTTTATGCCATCTCAGCTATCTTCAAAGCCCTCAACTTCCAGCGCCTTAACCCCCTTATTTTCTCTTCCATTATGAGATTAGATATAGCAGAATTTTCAACACAATTTTCTACCAAGGGCTTTAATCTTGGGTGAAGATAAACAACACTTACTTATCATAAATTTTCTGAGTATGTACTTTAATTTATGGACTTCTTGCTTTTGTCAGGAAGAAGGATTGAGTACAACTGCAAAATCCAAAAGGTCAGGAAGCTCGTCAAGAAAATCTCCTTTGTAGTAATGAAGCACCTAATTTATTATAGAACGCAAACTTGAATGACGACCACTTTCCTTTTGAAGTCAGAGTCCTTCTGCAAAGTGTTCTCGACCAAGTCACATAAATCCTTCTTTAACACGATTTTGATATAACGTCCAGACAACACAACTTTTCCAAAAATTTTCACTTCGTTAAGGGACTGAATTATGTCAGTATTGTCATTCCTTGATGTGTGTCCCTCATCTAAGATTAGAATAGAAGGTACCTCAAGTAATATCTTTTAGCAAGATGTTGATGCATGACCAATATCAGTATCACAGTCAATTGAAGAGAATTGTTTATATTCTAGGAAAATGATACTCTTCTTCTTTACCCACTATTTTAAAGCTTCAAGTTTATTTAATCAATTCAAACTCAAGTAGATATTCTAACCTATTATTAAAACCTATATTCTGATTGGACTTCTAAATTTTGAGCAGACAATTCTATTACCAAAATTTCTACCCTGATTCCAACTTGTCACTCAAAATTATCCAAGTATCAATTTATTTGGCTTCCTCAGGAATGCTAAGTATTGTCCCCTTGATATCCACTGCACCCTTTTTATGTAACGTATCACCACCGTCAACGACTCAATCAAAAACCCTATCCCCGGAGCATTAATTTATCTTTGAATCGATGCAAAAGAGCTTTTTTCTCTTGAGACATTGTTGTCTCAGGAGCATTTGGAGGTCGCTTAATGACGAAATGAGTCCTTCGTGTGTGCACCTTTCTCCCCACCTAAGGATGAAACCTACCCTAATAAGTGAAAGATAAAGCAACATAACATAACAACTAAACAGGGAAGGTATGTGTGAATATTGTATATTGCCACTATATGTAGTGAATGCAAGACTGTTATCAAAATCATACGCTCTGATACCTTTGGGCCCATAACCCACAGGTCCCAGGATCGAAATCTGGCTCTGATACCAAATTGTAACGTCCTCCATTTTACTTAACATAATGACTAATTAAGGGTTGATTAACAACTAAGTAATGCTCCATCATTTGCCAAAATATACAAAAGTAAATCAGAGTATGTAAAATGAGCCCTAACGTGGCAATATACAATCATTCAACATGTACCAAAAAGACAGAAGCACTACTTTTAGCGGAGTAGCTTAAGCTTCGAGGTCTTCCTGATGGACCCGCACGGAACTATCACCTGAAAAATGTGGTAACCATCAATCCACTCATTACAAATACTAATATGTGCAAGTGAGGTGCTAAGTGGAACAATTTATATAACAGAGGATTAAAAATATATTTCACGAATATACATATTATCAATTTCATATCATGAAGTCTGTGTCATAAATTCTGTATCACAGTTTCACAATTCCCAATATGCCTCCCACCAATCCAACCGAACTGCCTTATTACCTCCGACTAGACCCATGGGCTAAGTTACATCCATATTACTGGATACTCAAAAGCTCACTGGTCATGTGATGAGATTCGGCCAAAATCTTCAGAGCACATGTCCCAGACCATGGGCCTTTTCCCCTCATTGAACTAGTGGGGTGTCGTAAGCCCTCATTGAACTAGTGGGCTAGTCCCTCATTGAACAGGTGGGACAATATAAAGCCAACCATCGTGCACCAATGGAGGCCTCACCACGTGGTGGAATAAACTACTCCATCTCTTCCCAATTCAACCCTTTCCATAATTATCATAATGAATAATTCAACAGGAATTTTTCCAAGATTCATAAATAAATATATGTATATATTTCACAATTCAAATCATAAGGTTCCACAAGGCAATTTCTATTAAGATATTAATAATCATTTCACAAAATACTCAGAAACAACATACTAATATACATAATAAGTGGAAAGTGGTTACCTCTCGCCAAAGCTAATTATTATCACACTGCTCCTAATCCAAGAGCTCAAACACACGCCAAAAATCAATCTACCACAACCAATTTACCAACCATTAATAACTCTTTAAAACTCTACGTACTCAAAATTTATAACTTATAATTTCATAAAATTAAAAATATACAAATTTTAATAATAAAATTGGAATGCTTGAAGTTGACAACTTATAACGGATCGAAAAAATCAATGACCCATTGTAACTATTAATTCTTTTTTTTTTCTTCTATTTAGTACTAATTGATAATACCCCTTTTCCATTTATTATTTATTCCCCTTTTTTAATAAAAGTAGAAATATTAATTAATTAATTATTTTATTTTCATTATTATTATTGTTGTTTATTTATTTAATTCATTATTATTATTATTATTTATGAACAATTATTTTGAACTCTCAAAGGCTATCCTAACTCTTTAAATTAGGAATTTAATAAATGTTCACAACATGTAAAATATGCTTCACTCTAAATATATTATTTTGTAAATAATATTATAAGTGAAATAATATAGGAATTAGTTAGATTAGATCCTATTATATAGGAATAAGTTGTATCAGATTTTGTCTTTTTGAATTTCAAATTCCCTATATGCTCTTATATATATATATATATATATATATATATATATATATATATATATATATATATACACACAGCCACGTATAATTTATATTTTTATATATTTATACTGAGCAACGTGTTCCCATTTATATACAGCCACGCATAATCTACATATATACTAAGCAACGTGTTCCCATCTATATTTTTATGAATTCGCTTTCTCTTCTCTTTCCTCTCTCTCTCTCTCTCTATATCTATATATATATATATATACCTGATAGCAGAAAGCTTTCTTTTCTCATTCTTATGCAGCAACTACATATATGACAGCTAAAAATAAATACTTCTTAGTATATATATCAGTAAAACAGCCTCATAATTCTCAATCTTTTTATATATAAATAGCTTATAAACCATGATAGCAGAATCTCCTCATGAGCTCGGCAATATCTATGTAACAACACTAATATATATATATATATATTAAACAACAAGCTCTTCCTTTTTGTTTCCAATGTAGCAATAAGCATATATATTCTAATAGGTTTTCGAGGTTTTAAAAGCAGCAACTCACTTATATTTAACTACAAGCTTCTGCAACGTTTAACAATGATTTCCTTCCTCTTATTAGTTATGCCTAAATACACCTACTTGGCAGCACAGGTTTCCCATCTCTCTTCTTCTACATAGCATTGTATATATATATATATATAAAGATACTATTCCAGCACTTTGTTTTAGTTTCATTTAACAGAGACACATATGGAACCCAAAGCTATGTTTCCAATGGCTTAAAACTTGGAAACTTATGTTGGGATATGACAATAACTACAAGGAGTAAAGACCCGAAGCTTACCCTCAGTCCTGGCTCGCAAGACGTGATCTCCAACGAAAACCAAACACCCCTGTTTTCAAGTGCAAGACGCAGAGCACACCAAAACCACCGAACTCTCTCTTTCTCTCCTCCTTCGCCTCTCTTTTTCTCACACTCGGTTCATGTTCAGGTTGCAGCAACGTGGGGAGGAAACAATGAAGCAATGTTTAAATAAAATTAAGGGTCCAGTCCAGAGGAAATAAGCCAACGGTTTGAAGCGTTAAGATCGAGATGCATGGAAACGTCGCTGCTGGTGATCTCACGCTATGATGCCAGGGGGTGGTACGTGCGTCTGCTGCTTGTGTTTTGGCGCTGGTTAATTTTTGATATAATAAAATAAAAGGGTTTGGGTTATGTTACAGTTGGGCCAAGGTGATGGGGGTGGGAAAGGAAATTGGGTCAAATGGAGATTAAATGCTGAAGGTCCTGTTGGGCTGGGCTGAATAAAAATGTATTGGGTTTGATTATTTAATTGGTTGAAGTATTCTTATTTGTAAATTAGGACCATGACTTATATAATTGTAATTATTGGAAAATAAATAAAACATTAAGCCCATATAAGGATTTTCCTTTTCCCAATTAATATTTCTAGGCCTACATTATTCCTTAACTTAATTTATTCTTTTTCCCCAAAATAAATTAAGGGAAGAATAAGCCTAAATTTCCAATATTTATTCTCATAATTATTTTAAACCAAATTTCATAGTTAAATTCCCATTCAATATTTCAAATCTCAAATCTCAAAATTTGGGATGTTACATCTATTCTTCCTCTTTAGAAATGTCTGGGTCAACTAAATTTTTGATCCCATTCAGAACATTTCGTTGCATGCCGAACATTTTCGGATAAACGCTGTCTTCGTAACATCAACTTCGGACAAAAATTCACTGATTCATAATATGTCCAGATGTTCACCAACTAATCCAATGATTTCAAGTTATGGCTTAGTTTCTATAGATTATCGTTTATTTGATTTACTTTTTGGATATCTGATAGCTTCTTAGCCAGTTTAGTATAACCCTTTTCGGTTACGGAAATAACTTCGGAGGTGACCTACTCTGAGCTAAAAATTCACTTGTTTATAATATAGCCTGACTTTAGAAACCTAGTTCATGGTTTTCTAGATAGGATTTAATTTCTATTGGTTCTCATTTATCCTATTTGCTTTTTCACAAAAATCTCACTTTATAATAATATTTTATTACAACTTGTACATAAATATCATGATATTAGTTTGCTCCATTTTTTCTCCAAAAAGTCTCCTTATTTCGGCTGCCCCTTTATTATTATTATTATTATTATTATTATTATTATTATTATTATTATTATTATTATTATTATTATTCTTTTTAATTAATAATATATTTAATTATCTAATACAATTTAGCAAAATTCTCCCATTGGTCCATTTTTAATTACATGGATTTAGGCATTTTACTTTGTTAGAAATTATTGTAGCCTTTGATCTTACTTTAATATATTCAATATTAGCCATTGATTATTTGTTTAATTTGTAGAAAGATGATTTTAACAAGTTTAATTAGTGCCCTAATCACATGATTAGCAACTTTTAGGATTTAGGGTTTTCATGTACTTAATCTTACCAATTTTTGTTAATCTTTTCTAATTAATTAGAAAGTATATTTTATGCTAATTTTAGCCATAAACACTTAATTAAAGGGTTTTACATAATTTACCTTGGATATTCCCTTGTTCATGCTTTAAACAATTAGCCAATAATTATTTAATTAACTACTTACTAATTGTTGACAATTTTCTTAATTATTATTAATCATTATCTCACAACTATTTTACTTACATTGGTATTCTATGCTCCATAAAAAATATTAAAAATAATTGGGTCACTTATGTTCCCCAAAATAATATTTATTTTTGCCTCATTATTTTTCAAGGAAATTAATCCCAAAAATTCCCTAAATTAGAGACAACATATTCTCTATTTTTTTTTATAAATATTTTATTGCCTCTTACGATTTATCACAATATTTTCAGGGCATTTTATGGCCCATAATTGCATTTAGGGATTTTGGCACTTTATTCCCTCTAATTTCATTAGAAATTTCCCTAGCAAATAGAATAAGTATTCTACAATGTTTTGACACCACATATTCACATATTTTCAATAGGTATTATTTACTAAACCATGATGCTCATCACAGGTCAAATTTTAGGGTATTACACTGAGAGTGGGGGACGAGCTGAGGGAGGCAGAGGGGGACGAGCTGGGAGGGAGCAGGGGAGGAGCTGAGGGCGGTGGGGGGACAAGGCGGGGGAGCAGCTGGGGGGTCAAGCTAGGGGGCGGAGCTGGGGGCGGACGAGCTGTGGGGAGATGAGCTGAGGGCGGAGATGGGGGGGAAGCTGGAGGGGGGGACGCCGCCGAGCTGGGGGTCGGGGAAGACGAGTTGGGAGGTGGTATGGCAAAGTCTCATTAATGAGACTTTGCTTTTTACGACGGACCGTGTGTCCGTCGCAAAAAGCAGAACACTTTTTGTGATGCGCCCACACACACTGACACTCATATATATATTAAAAAGAAAATTATTCTATATGAATGATTTACTCCTTCATAATTAAGATATGGTTAAAATCCAATTTTATCTTGGAAGTTGTCACATAAGACTAATATTGTCATGAAAGTTTTTTTAGGAGCAATTTGTCCCAAGAATGTCAAAAGTAATGCAATTTTGCCTCAATTTAACAATACTAACCAACCAACCGTTAGTTGCTTCAATTATGCCAATGTGACTTTGCCACATAAGATATTGTGCCACATATTTTGTCATGCATTTTACCACATCATCATTTTTGTTGAGGGGAAAAAAAAACAAAACAAAATCTCCAAACTCCACTAGTGCCGACTGTACATTTCTTTAAGCCTCTTGTTTATTCCCTTTCCTTCCTTTCTCTTTCCTCATTGCTGTAGAATCCCGTTTGCACCACCTCCACCACCACCACCAACAACGATGCCTTTTCCTCTTCTTCATGGTCTTACTTCCCCACCTCTTTCTTATCAAACGCCAACTTACTTTCTCTCTATTGTCATCTCCATCTTTGAAGTATTTTAGAGAGATTATATATGACATATGTTATAATTAGGTAATTTATTTAACTTTCATTATCTCTCCAAATTATATAAACATGTTAGATATTAAGAAGCGGAGGAGTTTTTATAATAAAAAATATCATTCAAGTTTGTATTTTTAAAAGCTGTAAATTCCCTTAAGGGATGATCTTATATTGGGTAGTCAGTTATGCTATAGCTAGGGTCAATATGTATCTAGACAGATGATTAATTTTCTAAATGACATATTACAAAGGAGATTATGAGCTTTAGAAGAGATCTTTGTACATATTACATCATCAGTAACCATGAAAACAATATACCTACAAAATTGTTGAAGCAAAATTTCCAAGGCATTATATATAGGGTTAAGGTTCAAAACCAGTCATCTGATTTTTCTAAAAGTGCGTCCAATATCAAATATTTTTTTAAGGACAAAAGTAATTATGAATTTTGAAAATTGAAAATTGGGGCAAAAGTAGCCACGACCATTAAATTTAGAGTAAATACCCTTTTTGGTCCCTTGAAAAACACATTTGACCCTTTTTCGTCCCTGAGTAAAAAAATGTCATTTTGGTCCTTTTTAGGGACTAAAAAGGACCTTTTTGGGAATTTCTGAGGGATTAAAATATGCAAAAAAATTGATCAAAAGGACTAAAAGGGACCTTATTTTTCCATTTTAGGGACTAAAAGTGACTTATTTTTTTTCAGGGACCAAAAAGGGCATCCGTGTTTTTTCAAGGGACCAAAAAGGGTATTTACTCTTAAATTTAACTGAATGTTGTTAATTTTTGTGGTGGGTCCACATTATTCTTCTGAAAATACCCAAATACTTAAAATAAAACCTATTCTTCACCACCCTCATCATACGAATATCAGTCTCTCTCTTTCCCTGCTTTACACAAATCACTTTGCCACCAAGTCCCCTGTTTCACATAGGATGAGCTTCCAGTGATGAATGCGTGGATGGGCTTTTAAATGAATTCAGGGGACCTACTTGCTCTATCTTCTCTATGTCATCTTCAATTTAAAATTAAAACTGGTCTCTACCTCTCTCTATCTGTGTGTGCTAAGCCTTTGTTACTCTGTTTTGGTCCGAGCATTGTTGTTTTGAGGGGCTAAAATTGGTGTCCAACTCAATTCCACTTCTGAGATTATACCTTAGCAGTTTCCTATAATCCTATTCTTGGATTCATTTCGATCTTTTTTGGTTTTGATTCTCACAGTGTCTTTTTCTTTTTTGGGTGTGATCTTACCAAACAATTCTTTGGTTTCACTTTTTCCTCCAAAAATCTCTCCTCTGTGAACATCTTGTGGCAGTTGCATCACACTGCTCTCTCATCTTGTGATTTCATAGTGTAGAGATGCCAATAGGCAGTGGTAGTTAAGAACCATCCTTGATGTTTGTTCTTTATACAATTTGGAACTGCTTTAACTATCAGCTTCTAAAACTACTCATAAGAAATCATTTTATTAAAGCACTAAGCATGAGTTTTGTTTTTCCATGGGTGGATTCTAATTTTGCTGTTGTTACATTGTTGTCATGTACTGAAACCCGATTTTGGTTATTACCTTCTCACAATGTTTTACTTCCTAATATCCTTTTTTCCTTCCTCATCCTTTCCAAGTCCTTACCACAGTACACCTCTCTCAATTGGATTGGATTTGACAAGTGATCTTGAAGGTAGAAACGTTGGAATTTCTGAGACAATGTTGAGGAAGTTAATGGTGAAGAATAGGATTTTTATTTCTTGAGTTGTGGGTATTTGGGTATTTTCAGAACAATAATATGGGACCCACTGTGTTCAGTTAAACATAACGGTTATGGCTACTTTTACCCCTCAAAAAAGCATTTGGTGTTAATCACATTTGTATTTTTTACCTTAACCCATATATATATAGGTTAAAGTATACTTTTGATCATTTAAATTTACCACCAAGCGCTTAGGTCAACTGGTAAGGGGTTGTCCTAGCTTAACCACGGGTCTTGAGTTCGAGACGTGGGAATGCAGCAGGCGTGGGTGGTAGAGGCTTCCCCCCGAAAGGGGCCAACCCGGTCTCGGTCCGGATTAGTCTGGGGCCGTTGATGTGTCTGAAAGATGGCCTGCCCTGGGATATCGGACGCTCTAAGCAAAAAAAAATTTACATGAAGTTTAGTCTTAATCTCTTCCATTTATAAAGTGTACTTTTAGTCATTAAAACTTAACACCGTTAATATTGCTAATAGAAAATGTTGACTAGGCAAAGTTGAGTAGTGATTGTGCAATGTTAACGAAGAAAGGCGGCCACTTATAACATAACACCACATTTAATTTTGATCCCAAGTGGTATTTAATTAATTTTCATTTTTTAAAATCTAATTTAAATAACTCATTTTAATCAATTTCTTTATTTACTTTATCTATTTTTTCTTCATCGTCAAACCCTAGCCTTATGCTGCAACAGCACCCTTCTTCATCTTCAAAGGTGAAGATGAAGAAAGAAGAGTTATTACTAACATGTGTTCTTGTCTTAATGCTAGGTTCGGCTTTGTGGAGCATATTGGCCCAAAACAGTTTACAACAATCTGACTATAACTTTGAAGACACCTGAATAGATTTCAACCATGTTGATATGCAAAAGAAATTCCTTCAGCTCTCTCTGTTTTAATTAACAGTAAGCACAGTCTTGCCTCTCCCACCTTTAGATTAATTGAATAAGACAAGGATAAATTATGTACGATAAAAAGATATTTTATGTGGTGAAATTTATAGAATAGTTTAGAGTAAATACCCTTTTTGGTCCCTGAAATAACACGCGCTACCCATTTTGGTCCCTGAGTAAAAAAAAATGTCATTTTTAGTCCTTAAACAGTAAAAAAAATGTCCCTTTTAGTCATTTTAGTCATTTTTTGTGGGCATTTTAATCCCTCACAAATTCCCAAAAAATCATTTTTAGTCCCTAAAAAGGACCGAAATGACATTTTTTTTACTCAGGGACCAAAATGGGTAGAGTGTGTTTTTCCAGGGACCCAAAAGGGTATTTACTCAATAGTTTATTAGCTGAATGTAGAAGTGGCTACGTGAAACTCTTAAATAAACTTAAGAGCGGTGTTGTCCCAAGTAGAAGGCTAGGGTTTGATGATGAAGAGAGAAGATAGAAAGTGGATGAAGAAATTGATTAAAATAATTAATTTAAATTATATTTTTATTTAAAAATAATATAATATAAATTAAGTAAATGTCACGAGCGTTTGAAATTAAATGAGGTGTTATGTTACAAGTGGCCAGCTTTCTTCATCAACATTGTACAATCACTACTTAACTTTACCTACCAAAATTTTCTGTTAAGTTTTAATGACTAAAATTATACTTTATAAACCGAAGGGATTAAAACTAAACTTCATGTAAACTTAAATGACTAAAAGTATACTTTAACCTATATGTAGCTAAAAGTACAATTTGTATGTTCTCATCACTTTCATATTTACTCAGTACACTTAGACTGATATATGAATTAAATAGCAGATTATGATCTTGAAAGAGGTTATTATAGCCTTTGTCAATGTCATAACATCATTATTAAACATTGAAAATAAGATATTGAACCATCAAAGAAAAATCCTAATGAGGGCAATAACCAAGTATTGTCATCAAATACAAAGTGATAAGCTGAATTTTTAAGATATTAGCATATTTGACCTCCCTTTTCATTGCAAAGTATAATTTGCCATCACTAGCTTAAACACTCACCTTGAATCCTATGAGAATGCACTGATGAGATAGTTGATGTTGCGCTAGAGTAGGATCCATCATCCACCAAAACTTCTTCATTAGGATATAAAGAAGGTTTTGGGGGCATTTCAAGACTTTCGACGTCATCTGCTTCTAGCATCTCTATTACTTTACCCATTGAAGGGCGATCTGCAGGCTTTAGTTGTATACACCATAGTGCCACTATGAACATCTTCTTTGCTAAATCCTTGTCCTCTTTGCTGAAATCTTCCATTTCTATATCTTTTTCTTCATCAAATTGATCATAAATCCACAAGGGAAAGTAAAGTTGACTTGAATGTTCGACATGTGGATTCAAATTCCTTCTTTGACTAGCCATTTCCATCAAAAGCATTCCAAAACTATAAACATCAGCCTTATAAGATACTCCCCCAATATTCTTATAGAACAATTCTGGAGCCATGTATCCGATTGTCCCTCTTGCCGCAGTCAAAGTTACAATGCTATCATCAACAGAATATAATCTTGCCAGTCCAAAATCTGAAATCTTTGGATTGAAATTTTCATCTAGTAGAATATTGTGGGGCTTGATATCAAAATGCAATATTTGCATGTCACAACCATGATGAAGGTAAGCAATTCCATGTGCTATTCCTAAAGATATCTCATGTATTTTACGATAACTTAAGGAAATACTTCCTTCTTTAGAAAATATATATTTATCTAGTGAACCATTGGGCATGAATTCATATACTAAAGCCCGTTTTGTCCCTTCCACACAAAAGCCTACAAGATGGACCACATTGAAATGGTGTATCCTCCCTATAGTTGCCACTTCACTGATGAAGTCTTGGCCATTAGCTTTGGATTTACCTAACATTTTGATAGCGACGTCAGGTCCACTCCTTAGCTTTCCCTTATACACAGTGCCAAATCCTTCTTCACCTAACTTATTCTTGAAACCTTCAGTCATTGTCTTTAATTCCTTGTAGGAGTATTTTATTGGAATGAGGTCATGAAGTCTTATAAAATCTTCAATATCTTCATATATTGATAAGTGTCTTCTGCGCCATGTATAAATCAACAATATAGACAGGAAGATAATACCGAGCAAAAATCTCATTGCGATATATGGGAAAAGAAATATTGCAATGACTTTTCCTAATTTGATCAGAAGCTTTGATGGTCCAAAATCGTAGTGTGTATAGTCGTGCACAGGCATGTTCACTATCCGGAAATTAAAAAAGCTCAATAAATTTCTTAATTATAAAATATGTGACATCATCTCTCTAAAATACTTATTATATGTAACATTGATGTAGTTTATAACCTAGAAAAATTAGCTAAGAAAAAATGATAATTATTAGAGATAAAATGGGAAACAAAATCTTATAGATAAGGGTCAATTAATGGTAGGGGTTAATAATTTTAAAAAAAAAAAAAACTAAAAGGTGGGGGTGAACTATAAACTTTGCAATGTAAAGGGTATTATATACAACTGACCCAATGATTTTGTATAATTTATCCTAAATTTAACTGATAGGTGATAGGACAAAAAAAAATCATAGGTGATAGGACCTTACCTTTTATAATTCCGTGGACAAAATCTGTAACAAAATTTGACAGAAGTCAACAGTCGTAGCAGAGATCGGAATAACAACAAATAGCTATTAAAAGAACAATTTACTATTAGTAAATTACAAATCGTTGGAGTATCACCAATCTAACTTTTTTTTTTCCATTTTATATTCACATGACTCTTTATATATATATATATATATATATATATATAAAATAGGCAGGACAATTAGAGGAGATTGACTCTAAATAGGTAATGGTTACCTTCTGCAAATATGCGCAGCGTTGGCAGCTTTCCTACATCGCCCATCAATAAAACCTCATTAACTCAACATCAGCATAACATTATAAAAACCAGGTAATAAGGAAGTATAAGTTGGTAAATAACCATCCATCCACTACTTCAAATTTATAATTCATTTTTTAAGAAATAGCTAATTTAAAATTTTAGTATGTCAGAGTATTTTCTCTGTCTTTTTCCGTTAAATTTAAGTAGCCTAGATCTTATTACAACAACGAGGAGCACCAATCGCGATTAGCACTAAGAAAACTTTGGTTCGCTCACCCTTGGCCAGACATGGGATTAACACTCCTCCTAGGCTGAGATTTAATGCCGCTCACACCAAAGTCTCTGCAAACCGATTCAGTTAACGCATTCTCATCTCTCTTTAGAGCGGACATTCTCCAAGTCCTCTCTCAATTCTCTTCATCTTCCCTCTTCAGAGAGATCATCACCGGCCATTTATAATCTCCTTCGTTTTTCTCAATTTCTCCTTCCATAATCCGAATCATTCTCACCTTCACTCCCCTCCCAAGACTTCCTGGACGTACTAAACAGGAAGCTTCGTTAAGCGGCACTTATCTCCATGAGTGGCTGAAGCTTTTAGCTCTTAAGAGGTATTGGAATCTTGAGTTCGCAGGATTTCCAAGGGAAGTGTCACATTCCGATTCTATCTGCTCATTCTTGTTGGTATAATAATGATTTCTTGGTTTGGAAATTGGAGTTATGTTGTTGAATTCTAGGTGTTTAATTAAATGCATAGGTGGAGAATCTTTAAATTGAGTTTTGAACCAATTAAGTTGATGTATGTATATTGATTTAAATGCCTAGTGGCGCTTGCAGGCGTGATTATATTAAAGAGGTGAAAACTTTGCTAGGGTGTTAGAAATTACACAACTAACAATTAATGAATTTGAATAAGGATCATCCATACCATAATAACTCTAATCGCTGATTTTATTCACCAAAAACAAACAAAATACATAAACAGTATCTCAGATTCATTTAATTCAGTTTTTGTTAGACCCATCTTGACTGGTTAATTTGTATTGTCACTTGATTGGACTAACTCCTAGTTAATTAGAACTCAATAAGGGAAAACAATCTAGTTTGTACCCTGATTTTGTATTATTAAATCTAATTATTTGATAGCCTAACAACAATGGCCGGTTATCAATATGTTTATCATGTTATCTATCAATCATGAATAATGAATAATGGTGGTGGTGTTAGATTTCTTTTTACATGCAATCCAAGTAAACACATTAACACACACACAAAACCATGTTAACGGTTAGTTGTTCTAGGGACAGCAACCTTGTCATCCTAAGAGAACCCAGACTTTATATATTATGAATAAAGGGGATATATAAGATCGTACCATACGGTTAAAATATTGTGCAAATAAAGGGACTTACGACAAGATGGGATCCAATAATCTGATTGAAATATGAATTAGGTACTTACCGCAACTGGAATGATATGTTCCAAGGGGGGAAAAACATTGTTGTGTCCATGGCACGCATTGCGGACTTTGACTTTCTAGGCTGAAATCGCAGGAAGTGTCATTTGGACAATTAAGATCAGCACAAACTCCTGGGAACCATGAAAGCTCAAATCCAGAGGAAAGCAGTGTGTGGATATCAGTGTAGGACTTGATTCCACCAGGCACCAATGATTCCCAATCTTGGGCTATGAGGGTCACCAATTTCAGACGACACTGAGGTTTAAACTGGTGAGCTAGCAAGTCTCCAGCCACAGCATAAAGATGGCCTCCTCCTTTGGATTCCCGATTCACACAGGGAGCCGTATCCACATACGCTATGTCGTCCCTCACTGGATTGCTGCAGTTCAGGTACCCCACCTGCTTGATTAAATTTCTAGTTTCTGTTCTGTTGTTGTTTAGAGTCCAAGTGTCATAGGGATTACTGCTATCTTCATAATACGGGTATGAGATGAAATGGGATGGGGATAAAGAATAGAGAGGGAGGGAGGAGCAATTGCCCTTCTGAATTCCTGCATCTACGAGTCTGATTGTGTAGGTGCTGTAGTTTATTCCCACCACTCGGTATGTTCCTAGCACCTCATATCTTCCTCGCACCCGGTCTCTCCCATAATGATGACTAGAATCATGTAAATGAAGGAGAGTGATGTTGTTTTCACAGGCTAGCTCGTGTCTGTGGTGGCCACAGTAGGGTGGGTCATCTCGTAGTCGGAATGGATATGAGATGTTTGTGATAATGCCGCAACTAGAAGTACAGGATTTATTGGCATGTTCAGAACTTAGAACTCCTTCCGTTAGAAGCAGAGACAGCCACAACACTGAACACCAACACCATAACCCTTTCTTCGTTTCCATCTCTTGACAATATTAGATAGCTGCTGCATTTATGAATGCGTAGCTTCTTGCTTCCACGGAAGCCTTTTCTTCTCAACTCCATCCATCCTTCTTATATATAATTTATATGATTAAATTGGTGACAAAAAATGAAAAACAAAATATAGGTCATTTATTTGTATTTTTGTATTTTGTTTTTTCAACAAATCTGGCTGAATCCAAAACTGTTATAGTCAACTATAATGTCCTTTACTTTGCATACCTCCCTTCCATGCATCTTCCTTCGGGGCCGCCAGCTTTATTATTTATTACGCAAATCTTATCTGTTTCCTTCCCTAATTTAAATTAAGTTTCTGCTTTGACTTTTCTTCCTGACTGTTCCACAATCACAAGGCCAAGTTGCATCATCCCCCTTCCCTCCCCTGCTTTCATTTTGAATGAGACATGTGACGCGTCTCCTAACACTTACTCATACAGATATATAGGAATCTCAATTCAAGTTTCAGAACAGTTCCTTTGTTTACAATGTTTTGGTATGGCAGATTTTTGTTGTTCGTGATGCTTCTGAAACAAGGGAATAGTGAGAACCAGCAGGTGCCTCATCATCAGACTCTTCCATTCCATCTTTATTATAATGAATCCGCCACATTAATGGTCGAATTTCCCTCTGTTCCTGCTCTTCAAGGAGTATCTCTCCATGTCTATGGCATAGACTATGAATCCCACATCTTAGAAGCAGAGGATCCAGAAGGTTGTCTTCCCAGACTCTTTCTACAACGCCATCTCTACAATTCATCCAATATTCATCCTTTAGAGTATTATAGTTATGACAATATGACCGAAATTGTTACTTACTTCAATTGTTCTTCGGCTGGGTCAAGATATGATGAGTCCAACTACTGCCCGATTATTGCTCTTGGCTCCAATGATAGCGTCCTGTCCAGGGACCTAGTTTCCTGCAGCATGATATCACGGTTACCATCGCCAATAGTCTCATTCAAACTGTTAACACTCAAATGGTCGTTCCAACCAGAAGTTGAAAAGCACAAAACCAGCAAGATGCTCAGAATTCTTTTATCAACTACAGGTGAGACAATATTCGGCTTTGCCTTTTCCTTTTTTATATTCATCAGGTTGCTTGGATTGACGTTGAATGTTCGTTTGTTGTGCTCCTATAACTCCAGGTTCTATTGTTCTCGTTTTGCTGTTGGTTGTGTGCTTCTACATATGCGGCTACTTCAAGAAGAAAGAAGATGATCAAGTGAGACTTGAAAAGTTTTTGGCGGATTACGAGGCAGTTAAACCTACCAGATTCTCTTATGCAGATATCAAAAGAATCACAGGCCGATTTAAGGACAAATTAGGTGAAGGTGCGCACGGAACCGTGTTTAAAGGTAAGCTATCTTCTGAAATTCAAGTGGCTGTGAAAGTGCTCAATAATTCAGATCATGATGGAAAGGACTTCATTAATGAAATGGGCACGATGGGCAAAATTCATCATATCAATGTTGTTCGTTTGTTGGGATTTTGTGCTGATGGCTGTCACCGAGCTCTTGTTTATGATTTTTTTCCTAATGGTTCCCTCCAAAAGTTCATATCTTCCCCTGACAACAAGGAAAGTTTCATGGGATGGTCGAAACTCCAACAAATTGCTCTTGCCATAGCTAGAGGGATTGAATATCTTCACCAAGGTTGTGATTATAGAATTCTTCATTTCGATATCAATCCTCGCAATGTGCTATTAGACGACAATTTTACTCCCAAAATTTCTGATTTTGGTCTAGCAAAATTGTGTTCTAAAATCAAAGTACAGTGTCAATGACAGCAACAAGAGGAACCTTAGGATATATTGCACCTGAAGTTTTCTCTCGAAATTTTGGAAATGTGTCATACAAATCAGATATTTATAGTTATGGAATGCTACTTTTGGAAATGGTTGGTGGAAGAACAAATGTTGATAAAAATAAAGAAACTTTTCAAGTTCTATATCCAGAATGGATCCATAATTTGATTGAAGGAAGAGACATAAGTATTTATATTGAAGATGAAGTTGACATTAGAATTGCTAAAAAACTAGCAATTGTAGGACTTTGGTGCATTCAATGGCATTCAATAAATCGTCCATCCATGAAAACATTGATACAAATGCTGGAAGGAGAAGTAGATAAATTGAAGGTGCCTCTCAATCCATTCGGTTTTACTGCCTCAACCAGTTCAAGTATCACTATTCCTGCAAAGCATTCGAATTCAGGGTTAGATGTGATTCATGAATTAGAGTAAGTATATATGTTTTGGCTTGCCAATATATATAGCTTTTCCATTTATTGAGAATATTTTGTAAGATCCATGAATCTTTTTATTATCATCATGAATGTGCCAATTTAAGCCACCTTTTTAGCATTGTATTATTTTACTCATTTGACTACATTGTGAACTATAGTGGACGATAAAATACATGAAATTCGTGTTTATTGGAAGATTATAAATAAAATGTAGTACTATATTAATTAGTATGACATTTGTGCCATCTAATAAAATAACTTGTCATAAAGTTTAGTGACTTGAGGAAAAACTAAAAAACTAGTGGGGTATAATACACTTTTGTTTGCGTGCGCAGTTGCCTTGTTTTCATTCCTTCAAAAATCAATCTCCTTGTCCAAAGTTCATGCTACACTGATCCTTAATACAAAAGTTAGTTGGCTTGGATTTGATTTTAAACATAAGATCTCAACCCACTTTATTCACCCAATGTATATTTTCATTTCTTTAAAAATCATTCTCCTCCTTTTGCCCATACTTTATATAAAACTTTTCCTCCTTCAAATTTGTGATTAACTTCAAATTTTTTCTTGGATAAAAATATGATAATATATTATTAAACAAGCGGTTCAAACATAATTAGAAGACAAGAGAATATAAAGGGAAGGAAGATAAGAAATTAATAAAATAGGCACTGTTGATTGTGGAAAACAGGTGACATTCATATTTGACGTCTTTGTCTAATGTGATGATTTTTTTTTTTCTCAAAGTATCAAATATATGTTTTTTTCTTGAGATTTTATCATCTCTTTCTAAATCAATTTGTGACTTTGTACGTATGGATTGAGAATAAATGTGATTTTATATAATCATAATTTTTATAAGTGACATTTGATTAAAAATCATATTGATTAACCATAATTTTTGTTTGAATACTTTTTTATATAATAGTGACTTTGATAAATGTGATTATGCTTGGATTTTATTGATTAAAGTCACTTATAGATGTATAGTAAAAAAGGGTATGGATTTTCTAAAATTATATTGTTTATTTATATTTTTCAAAATTATATTTCAAAATGTTACGGATCTAGTCAAGGCCCATTAGCCAACCGGCCTACACTGAGGCGATCGGCGCAAGGAGTGCAACATATTAACAGAAAGACCTAGTAAGCAGGGCGATTTCCTAGATCCTCGGACACTCCAGACGTGGGAGCCGGAGATCTAACCACCAGGTATACTCTATATATACATATAGGAGATACGCGACCAAGGTACACAGTTCTTATCCCTGAACTAATCTAAATACAAACACACCTGTGCACACACCCCACCCCTTTGGCGAAACGCCCGGTTGTGTACTGAGTGATCTACCCTTCTCCTGTGCGTTTGTCCCATAGGTATACAGGAGGAGCACATCGATCCTAGATCAAACCCCCAGCTGATAGGACTTTGTAGCCTATAACTCCGCAAGTATACGGCCGTATCAAGTAATAAAGTGATAAGAAAAGTATCGTTCCCATGAGGACTTAGTATCACAAACTTGATTAGGCATTAATTTCACAATTTCGTTTAAGTTGAGCAAACTAGATTGAATTTAATCA
Organism: Acacia pycnantha; assembly: GCA_025563575.1. Classification (NCBI taxonomy): domain Eukaryota; kingdom Viridiplantae; phylum Streptophyta; class Magnoliopsida; order Fabales; family Fabaceae; genus Acacia; species Acacia pycnantha. The sequence continues at coordinate 219,498 of JAMWYP010000419.1, read as the reverse complement.
AAAGAAAAGAAAATCAAAATAACAAACTACTAAAATAATCGAACGAGCAACCTAGAGTCACTAATCCCTTGTTTGTTCTTAGATTTTATCCCCACTAAACTAATTTTGACTTAACTTAATTAGCTAATCTAGAGTATTAATCTCTATAAATGCCTTCCGGTCCACTTATATACCTACCTTAATTAATTATGCAATGCCTCACACAACTAAATAAGATGCGTTTTAAATCGGGCTCACTCTAATTTGACTATGCGGAGCTTCTAGGTATATTCCTATCCTAGACGCAAATTAGATTAAAACCTAATTTCACATTAAATTTAAACCTAATTCCACATTATTTACTCCCAAGGTCAATTTAGGATTCCCTCTTCCAAGTTCAACCCTAAATCCAGAACATGCTCAATGGTGGCCATTCACTAAGCAATAACAATAAACACAGGATTAAATAAACTGAATTAAATTAAGCAAAACTAATTAATGGGAATAATCTCTAGAACCCAAACAAGTTCATAGGTCCTCTAGGTTGAAAAGAGAATTAGCCACACATGGCTTTATTCAAATCCATAACAAAAAGATAAGAATTCAGGTTCAAAGAATAAAGAGAGAGAGAGAGGAAAGAAAATTTCTTCGTCGCCTCCACAGTCCTTCCGTCCTTCCGTGGAGATGATGAAGAGAACTGAAACGCTCAGCCTCTACTCCTTTGCTTCTTCGTTCCTTCTCGATCTGCTCCTTTGTGTGTCCGGATCTAGGGATATAATTTCTTTGGTTATACTTGTCCTTATGCAATTGAAAAGATTTTTTTTTTATTTGAGATTTTTGCATTGTTGAGGATTAACCTTAATTTTGAGCTTTCTCCGTCTTAGAGAATATTATCAAGTCAAAAATTAAAATAGAAAAAAAAAAGTTTCAACCAAGTCTCTAAGCCTTGAGTTTTTTTTTTTTTTGCAATCTTGAGATGGATTATGAGAATAAATATTAGTTTGTAATATGATCAACAAATTATTAGTTCATGAATATTTTGCTACATGATTTCTTTAGAAAATTAGATGATGACCTTTGCTAGCTAAGTAAAACTTTCGTGTAGGGAAATAACTCAAAAAAAAAAAAACTCCAATGACTTCTCTAGACCTCACTTAGTAACCAGGGGAACTTCATCACCAATGTTGGCACTCGCGTCAAACGGTAAAGTCAAAGAGGGTTATGAGTTGGGCTAAAAGCCTCTTGAGGTGCCTGTTAGGGTAACTGAGTAACCGGTGATGATGATGATGAAATCCTCAACGCTTGTTTCCCGGAGAAGCTCAATCTTACCGAATTCACTAAATATGGTGGTTCTCAAGACCCGACAACCCACCTGGAAGATTTTGAGATGGTCATGATCGTAAGAGGGCTTGGAGAACCCATCATGTCTCGGATCTTCACCGCAACTCTTAAAGGACCAGCGTTAAAATGGCTCCACACGTTGCCCATCGGATCGATTCATAAATTTGATGACCTAGCCGAGGCCTTCGAGCTACACTTCGCAACCAGCAAACGGCAACCGAAGTCCCAGTATACCTTTTCCAAGATTAGGCAACATCCCGGCGAGACACTTCAAAGTTATTTGGACCGCTTCAATCATGTGGCCCTTCAGGTGCGCGGTTTAAGCGAGGCTGTACACGTCCATCTTTTAGCCGACGGCCTAGACGGAGAGTCCCACCTGGAGGAATCATTCTTTAAGGAGCCGGCTAAATGCCTTAACGATTTTATAGTTCGCTCAAAAAAATACCTTGAGGTGGAGCAGATGCGCATGGCAAATAATCCAAGGTGAGACCGAGACAGAGCCACCTCACCCAGAGACAAGGACTATGCGGGAAGCAGTAAAAAGGACACCCGCGTAAGGGGTTCAGATAATAGAAGCCGAGGAGGCAGGTTTGACACAAAAAGCAAATACGACAAATACACGGCCCTGAATGTGCCACGATCGCAGATATGGAAAGAGGTAGCGATGGCCGAAATGAAAAGAGTTGATCAACCTCGGTTGTCTTACCGCAGATCCGAGGTAGACCAAACGAAATATTGTGCATTCCATGATGGCCGGGGTCATACAACGGACGAATGCTATGTGCTCCGTGACGCAATCGAAAAGTTTGTCCGCGATGGAAAGCTTCAACAATACGTAATTGAGCACCAGGGAAAAAGCGGCAAGCGCAAGCCCAGAAGCCGTCGCAAAAGCCCCGCCTGTAAATACAAAAAGCAAGATGAAAAACACAAAAAACCAACCAGGGGGGAAGATGAAGATGGATATCCCGAGACCGAGTTTGACTGTAATGTGATCAGCGGCGCAATGGGTGGAGGCGGAGATACAATGAGCCAGTGAGAAAAGTATCTACGAGAAGTCCTCTCTGTTAGAGATCGTCTGAGATTCAAAGAAAGTATCAACGGACCACCTCATTCGCCATTGTGTTTCACAAACGACGATCTCAAAGATGTCGTGCCCGGACATCAAGATGGCCTAGTCGTAACCGGGATCTTAGTCCATTACCGAGTCAAATGCATATTCGTGGATGCTGGAAGCTCAGCTGACATCCTCAGTTGGGAGGCGTTCAAAAGAATGAGCACGGACCAGGAGGATCTGAAGCCCTGCAAGACGACCCTCATCGGGTTCAACGGAGAGCACTCACGCCCAAAGGGATTCATCGACCTCAGGTTTACCCTGGAACTAGGGACGCTTTGAAGTCAGAGCGTGTGCGTTTCATAGTGGCAGAGTTCCTTTCACCATACAATATGATACTGGGCAGGCCGACCATCCATAAGTGGGACATGCTGGTTTCCACCAAGCATCAAAAGCTGAAGATGGTGAACAACCAGGGAACCGTGATCACGGTTAGGGGAGACCAGAGAGAGTCTCGACAATGTTATTTTGAAATTGTCAGAGTGGGCGAGGGCGGTCCTTCATCGCAGCCGCAAATCCGATATGACGAGAGGTATCCGATTCAGATGAACCCGGATACTCTTGACCGAGATGTCAACACGATCAAACTGGACCTTCGGGATGAGGAGCTGCTCCCAGAACCGGCCGATGACCTGGAAGATCTAGTGTTGGGAGACCCCCTCCAGATTACAAAAATCGGGAAGCAATTAGCCCTTAACTTAGAAACATCTTGGTCGATTTTACGAGAAAAATCGGGATGTCTTCACCTGGAACTCATCACAAGTACCTAGAATAGACCCCAAGTTTTGTTGCCACAAGCTGGAAATCTACCCGGGTTCAAAGCCGATATCCCAGAGAAAGAGGAATCTCGGCCCAGAAAAGAGGAAAGCATTGGAAACTCATGTTCAAGAGTTATTGGAAGCCGGATTTATTCGAGAAGTTCAATACACCACCGGTCAAGAAGCCAAACGGAAAGTGGAGGGTTTGCACGGATTATACAAACCTAAATAAGGTAGGCCCCAAAGACTCATACCCAATGTCGAACATTGATCAATTAGTGGACAATTCATCAGGTTTCCAACTTCTCTCCTTCATGGATGCGTATTCGGGATACAATCAAATACCAATGTATCCTGGTGACCAAGAGAAGACAGCCTTTATTACAGAAAGGGCTAATTATTGCTACAACGTGATGCCTTTCGGATTGAAGAACGCAGGAGCTACGTATCAAAGAATGATGAACAGGGTCTTCGCTGACCAACTCGATCGTCAAGACTTTAGATCCCCTATTCCATATTCAAGATTTGGAATAGACGTTTGACAAGCTCCGAGCTTACAAAATCCGCTTGAACCCGGCTAAGTGCGCCTTTGGAGTCTCGGCCGGAAAATTCTTGGGCTTCATGTTAACTAACCGAGGCATTGAGGCTAACTTAAACAAATGCAGGGCAGTTCTCGAAATGAAGTCCCCAAAGAACAAAAAGGAGGTTCAACAACTGGCTGGAAGGTTAGTTGCACTCACCAGGTTCCTGCCTAGATCAGCCGAAAAGGCTTTACCTTTGTTCAGACTTCTGAAGAAAGAAGCGTCGATTGAGTGGAATGCAAAGTGCGATGCGGCGTTTGAAGAGATAAAACAATGCCTGGCTAATCCTCCGTTTATCCAAACCGAGCCGGCGAGAACCTTTACATTTATTTATCTATCGGAGAGGAAGCCGTCAGTGCGGCCCTAGTAAGGGAGGTAGATCACGGCCAAATACCGGTATATTTTATAAGCAAGACTCTACAGAGCTCGGAAGTCCGATATTAGAAGTTGGAGAAAGTGGCATTCGCACTACTCACCTCGGCTTGTCGGTTGCGACTGTACTTCCAAGGCCATCCTATCATTGTTAGAACCAGTCAACCGATACGCCAGGTTCTACACAAACCAGATTTGGCGGGAAGAATGACAAATTGGGCGATCGAGTTGTCCAATTTGACATCACCTACGAAGCTCGCCATGCAATTAAGTCACATGCATTAGCCGACTTCGTCAGGAGCTAACCCCGACCGACAAAACAGCCGCTAGCCGGCCGGAGAGTGGAAGGTTTACGTCGACAGATCGTCGAATGTCAAGGGCAGTGGAGCCGGAGTCATCATTGAAAATCCATAAGGCGTTACGATTGAACACTCGCTTCAATTAAAATTACCGACTTCAAACAATCAAGCTGAGTATGAGGCCTTGATAGTCGGACTCCAACAGGCTAAAGAGAACGGCGCCACAAGAGTTAAGGTTTTCACCGATTCGCAGCTTGTGGCGGCTCAGATCGAGGGAACCTATCAAGCAAAAGGCCCGTTGATGGAAAAATATCTTTTTAAAGCAAAGGAATTAATATCCGATTTCGAGGAAGCAACCGTTACTAATATTCCTAGAGGAGAAAATGTAAGGGCCGACATCCTTTCAAAGTTGGCAAGCACTAAGAGTGCGGCCGTCACCGAACGGTGGTTCAACAAAATCTAGAAAATCCAATCTGTACCATGGCTATATCGGTGGAGTCGGATTGGAAAAGCCAATTGAGGATTACCTCGAGCGCGGAATCCTCCCAGACGAGGCCTTAGAGGCCAAAAAATTGGTTCGAGAAGCAGCCAAGTACACCATGGTAGAGGATCAGCTCTACCGAAAAGGCTTACATTCCCCTATGTTAAGATGCTTGAATCCGAATGAGGCGGGATATGCTCTAGCCGAGATACATGAGGGAATGAACGGCGGCACATGGGCGCCAAGTCACTCGCCGTAAAAACCTTGCGAGCGGGATACCTCGGCCGACTTTGGAGGCCGACTCAAAGATCCTTGTTAAGAAATGTGATAGTTGCCAAAAACATTCGAGGGTTATTTGGTCGCCCCCGGCCGAACTTTATTTCATCTTGGCCCCATGGCCCTTCTACAAGTGGGGCATGGATATCCTGAGTCCGTTCAAAGCAGTACGATGGCTGATTGTCACCGTTGACTACTTCACCAAATGGATCGAGGCCGAACCCCTCACTACAATTTCTTCGGCCTGCGTACAACAATTCTTTGAAGTCAACATCATCACGCGATTCGGAGTACCGTCCGAAGTAGTTACGGACAACGGAACCCAATTCACTGGTGTCGGATTTCGTGACAAGATGACCGAGTTCGGCATCCAACACCATTTCGCTTCCGTGGAGCACCCGCAATCCTACGGGAAAGCTGAAGCCGCGAACAATGTCATCCTCGACGGACTGAAGAAGCGCATTCTGGAAGCCGAAACCTCCTGGGTTGATCAACTACCCTATATTATTTGGGGTAACCGAACGAGGCCCAAACATCCACTCAGGAAACTCCTTACAAGCTGACCTATGGTTGTGAGTCCATGATCCCAGTCGAAATAGGTCTTCCTTCGTGGCGTAGGAGAAGCATTTTATCGCAAGGAGAAGCGGCCAACAGTGAGGCATTGGCAGTCGAGTTAGACCTGGCCGATGAAGTCTGAGTTACTCCTCACTGCCGGGACATCGCAACGAAAGCGGTGATCACAGCCCGCTATAATAAGAAGGTTAGACCCCGGACATTTCAGCCGGGTGACCTGGTCCTCAGAAGAGCCGACATCGGGAACAAAAATTCCCAAGATGGCAAACTCGCAGCCTAATCTGGACGGCCCTATCGCGTTCGCGAAACACTTGAAAAAAGAGCATATGTTCTGGAAACCTTGGATGGAAACCCAATCAAGCGAACATGGAATGCAGATAAGCTAAGAACTTATTACAGTTAGACTTACCTTCGTTAATAATTTCTTTGCAGTCTCTTATTCATTTAAGTCAGTTTTTGAATTCGAATGTTGGCCATATGACCTTTCCCTTGTTAGCAATTCATTTGTTGAATAAAAGTGAAACTCTCATGCGAGAGCATTTTAGATTCCAATCATTGTCATCATCAAGTATTATTACTCATCCCGGCTTTTCACGGAAAAGTGTCTCCAAAGCTATCGCGGCTTAGGCATCTTTCAAATTACTCCGGGGTATCAAGAGGAATTGCCATGTCGACCCTGATCAGGTCAAAATACTCAGACGTTTTGGTGAAAAGCCGAACCCGGGTAGGTGACAACTTCCCTTTATCCTAGGATGACCCGGTTAACGAGCCCGGACCTATACGAGACAGTAATAACACTGATCACTCAATATACTACGGTCTTAAGACCATACGCGCTCTCGCAGATTCTGCACATCTCATTACTGACCCTGGCCTGGTCACTTGCGATAACATATGCAAATTAAATTCATAGGCTCAGCTTATATACACTAAGTTGATTAAACAGGAAGATAGTATTTGCATTGAAGGACCAAATTGGCCAAAACAAAATACCGGTCACAAACCTGGTCTGTACAAGCTAAATGAAAAACGAAATTTTTTTACAAAGGAGTTTGAATCAACTCCTAGGATTTGGAGCGGTCGCAGATCCGCGCAGTCGAGGCTTCTTCCCCTTCTGGTCTCCCCCGACATCCCCGTCGAGTTAGGTTTCGAAGCAACGACGTGCTCCACGTATGGGACGAACTCACCATCCTCAACAAAGGAGCGAAAATGGTAACCGCGGTGTTCGGCTCGACTCCAGGTTCGGATGCAGATTTGGGTTAATGCATTCGGAAACGTCCACAACGGCTCCTTTCGCGCGCCGAACTCCGAGCCGTTTCCTCCGTCAACTCGGCCGGGGATGCCTTAGTTGACTCGGCTTGAGATCAGCTCATCCCTTTCGGCCTTCAAAGTATCCATCTCGGCCTTCGACTTATCCCTTTCCTTTGTCAAGGAATCTATCTCTTGTTCGTCATCAGCCCGAACCACCTTAAGGGTTGCTATAAGGGTGTTCGCATCCTTCAAGATGTCCTTAGTCCTCTCCAACTCTTCTTCCACCTTCTCAAGCTTGAGCTGGCTTGCTTGAAACTCGTTTGAAGCTATTTGCCACTGCTTCAGAGTCTCATCTCTTTCAGCCCCTGAGCGTTTTAACAGATTTGTCGCATCCACATAGTTGTGGTGAAGCGAGAGGAATGATTGAGTCAACCCGGCCGCCCTTAGAATATTGTTTCCAACGGCCTGGATATCCCGCACGTCGGCCTCTAGCAGCGGCACCGGTTTATTATAACGACGAGGAGGGAGAAGCAAAACACTCAGCTCTTCGGTAATTCCTTTACTCCAGCATTGGGAGCGTGGGATCAAGACCGACGGAGGAGATAGCACACGAGTAGGTGGTATAGAAGAGGGATCAGCAGCTGGTGAACTGGATGGCTGTTGCATCACGAGAGCAAGAGTGCTCGAGGCGGAGATGGCCGACGTTCTTGCCTCGGCTCCTTTGGACCGGCACCTCCTTCTGAATCGACACCTCGGGCCCGGTCTTAGTCTTCTTCGGGCGCGGCATTGGAGGATGGACCGGCTATAGACTTACCCATGGCGGGAACCGACCTCTCGCTTGCCCTTCACGGAGTTCGTCCTCCGTATGCCGGTCAAATACGCTGGTCCTTTCATCTTCAGACCTGCAAAAACATCAAAACATCAGCGGATTGTAATTTAAAGTTAGTGACGGACTTAACGACAATAAAGTTAAGAGACGCATACTCGCCCCCAATCTCGATTCGTCCGGTTTTGGTTATCGGCCCGGTATTGGGCCACTATGGAAGCATCCCCAACAGTACCATTAGCTTTCACTTGGGCAACTATGCGGTCAATGGCCTTCTTCTCAAAATCCTCCAATTGGGCTCGATATACTTTATAGGCACCAGGAGACACATCGTGGTGATCCTTGCACTAGTATAAAGGGAATAGCCATTCAACATCTTTAGAATCAGGACCGTTGAGGAACCAAGGTTCCACTCTGGACTTGGCGATCACCTTAAAAAACCCAGTCTTGAAGTGCTTAAAAGAGTCCGAGACCGGGGTGAATAGCTTTCTATTCACGATGCCCCGAATGGAGGTCCAGCCCTTAAGCTCGGCTGCTTCCCTTCCGGAGCGAGGAGTGTGGGGAGTGAAGAAGAAGAAAAACATGGATGTGGTACAAGGAAGACCTAAGCTACCACAAAACCACTCAAACGCTATTAAGTATCCCCACCCATTAGGATGAAACTAGGAGGGAGCTAAGCCTAAGAATTGAAGGATGGCTATCTGGAACCCGGTGAACGAAAAGCGAACACCGAGCCGGGTCATGTAGTCGTGATAAAAGAATAAAAAGGAGTTCTGACTACCCTCCCTAACAGAGCAAACCAGCTCTTCATCATCCGGGAGACTAACGTCATAGCTATCACTCTTCTCTATGGGAAAATTGATTTGAAGAAATAGAACATAGTTAACTCGAGTCAAGGTTCTTACTGGCTCAAGTCAGAGCATCGAATAACGCACATCACATTTTTGAATTTCCTTCTCTGACTCGAGGAAAACCATATCCTGACTCGAGTCAAGGCTCTGACTCGAGGCAGCTAAAAGTGTAACTCGAGTTAAGTCAATGGTTCACGTTCAAGGAATACCTGAAAATCTTTTTTGACTCAAGGCAGACCAGGGCTTGACTCGAGTCAAGGGTTAGACTTGAGTCAGCCAAGAGCGTGGCTCGAGTCAAGATATTGAATAAATCAGCTCACTGACCCATTTAATTCGAGGCAGCTTTTATCTTGGCTCGAGTCAGCCTCTAGACTCGAGGCAGCCAAATTGGCTCGAGTCAATTACGAAGAACAGATCTTTGGAGATTCAGAATCAAGGGCTTGACTCGAGTCACTAAGTGTTGGCTCGAGTCAAATGCCATTTTCAAAAGTAACGGTCAATGTTCTTGGCTCGAGTTAATGTATCTGGCTCGAGTCAATTGAAGAGCCCAAACGTCATTTCAAAAATTTCAAGAGCTTGACTCGAGTCAGAGAATAATTTAACTCGAGGCAAGGCCTAGACTCGAGGCAACCTTTTGCTTGGCTCGAGTCAGATTGACATTTTTGCAATAAACCACAGTGTATTGACTCGAGTCACATAAATCAACTCGAGCCAATCTGACAGCAAGCAATTTTAACTGATATACTTCACTCATTCGACTTAATTTGATCTTTTTGATTTGTCCTATATATCCAATGTTCTTTCTAAAGTTAATCATCATCAAAACACATATGAGAACTAACACCGCCGCCGCCGCCGCCACCCCCACCGCCGCTGCCACCACCACCGCCACCACATAAATAATTTTTTGAATATAAAAATTACATAAATAAAAATAAAATGTGTTAACAAACGTAATTCTGATTCTTGGAGTAAAAATAAAATGAGTTAACAAATGTAATTTTGATTCTCAGAACTTTTCCCAGGCACAAAATCAGAAAAAACTGTTTCATCTCAGAATCGTCTCTGGGAACAGAATGGTTCCCATGCACACTAATATGAATTTTTTTTTTGTCCTAAATTTTTTCGGCTGTACATGTTCAATGGTTTTCAGTGTAACTCTTTGACTGGACCTTAAATTTGGGAATATTATAATCTCTTTATCATTTGTTTTGTGATTGTGGAGGTCTAATCTCGTAGAATAGTCTTCTTCCTGAATACACACGTAGTTTAGAAAATTAAAAGTCTCACTCAATGGTATGAATTTTGTAATGTACTCTAAATTTTATAGATGTTATGTGTTATTGTTATAGGGTGTTTTGTTTCAAAATTATGGACATTTTTTTTAGATGAGTCTCTAGCAAACATTAATAGCTTTAAATTAAGAGTCGTGTTTGGTACGTGGCATTGGGGTTGGTGTTGGAATTGGGTCCATGATTAGGCCAATTTGTATTGTTTAATACCTAAAATTGATGATATAATAAGTGAGATTAGACTAAAGCCACCTCCTCTGCTATTGCATTTTCAATATCCTGAGATTAGACTATGTACTATAGAATTTTAATTCACCAAGTTACTGTTCACAAGGAAAAAGTGGCTATTCAATTTCTTTGACCTGTTCGTTTAAAAACAAAAAAAATAAAAAGTTTTTGCCCGGATTTGAAATTCAAATGTGAAGGGCTCTCAAATTTCAAATTTCACCTTCATTTGTTAGTCTCTCCCTTTATATCATTGTGCCAGTCATTTTATATTCTAAGTCTACCCGGTTCTCTCTCTTCTTTTACTCTCTCTTGATATGGTGTGGCACTTTAGTTTACTACTTCCTCCGGTCCTAATTATAGGAGCAAATTTTACAGTTGGTTTTGGTCCTAATTATAAGAGCAAGTTTTAACTTTTGTCATTTCTTTCCTATAATACCCCTATTTATACTTTCTCAATAATAATTAAAGACAATAATAATTTAATAATACACCTATATATTTTATAAAGTAAATAATGTTTGCAACTCATTAATGTCATATACACCTAAATTATACTTTTTTATATAAAATAATTTTGAGCAATTTTTTTTTCATATTTTGCATGGTAAAAGAAATTAGTTGCTCTTATAATTAATGATAACAACAAATTTTAGAAATGAAATTTCAACTGCTCCAAGTGGATTAAAAAGCTGAGAGGAAACCTTTCGAAAAGAGGCATATGTTTCACGCACTAACGACGCCATCCCCACGCATTCGAAGCAATAATCAGCCCCTCCACCAGTCATGTCCTTGATTACCTGTTCCACAAACCACATTCATTTCCCTCATAATGCCAACTAATTTTGCCTTATGTAATTTTTAATTTTCAGAGTGGTATTTTTGGAAAATACACATAATTAACTAATTTAACTTCATTCCTTAATCTCCCCAAATTCTGGTAATTTGCTCCTATAATTAGGACGGGAGTGAGTAATATTTATGATTTAAATAAAAAATTGTTTTAGATATTTTACTTTATTTTTTGTTTATTTGAAAATAAGTAAATAGTGGAAATTTTAAAAGGCCTATAAAGTCTATGGATAGGCTTCAACTTAAGAATATTTTTGGTAAATTTCGGGCTCGCACTCCTTTATGCCCGAAACTGTCAAGGGTTAGCTTAGCTATATGTGGTCGAGCGGGCCCCTTTTTCACCTCTAATAGAATTGAATTAAACACGAAAATTAAGGATAAAAGTTAATTTAAACCCTTATTTTTAAAAAATAAAAATTAATTAACATAACCAATAAATAAATAATAGATATAAAAGGTATCACACAAATCTTTCCATTCCTTTTATGACACTAAACCAAATAGAGGAAGCAATTTGTTTTAACAATTAAAAATGATAATTATTTGTAAATAAATTTGGTTTTAGATAAAAACATGACTTTGTTCTTGGAATTTGGTGGGCCCATCCAATATCACCCTATCTACGTTTTACTCCTCCTTAATTTTACGACAAGAAATAAAAAGATTTACACCCCTATTTTTTTTTTTTTCTTATAAAGGCAAGCCGGAGCTTGAAGAACTTAAACAAGGGCTAGAACCCGAAAGCCTAACCCACAAGACCCAAAGGAAAATAAAACTACAGCCTACAAGACCGTTGGTCCTCCAAAACCATATTAAGGCATTCCCTAGGAATGGATGGTATTAGAACTACCCCGTCCCCAGCTTTAGCACTGTGACCCTCCTTAGCCATAAAATCCGCACATGAGATGATATCCCTAGACGTATGCTGAATCTTCACATTCCAGTCAAGGAAAAGGAGATCCCTAGTCTCCCCAATAATATTTCTCAGCGGGTGATCGAAAGAGCAATCCCGTATAAGAATATTAATGGCTTCTAGGGAATTAGAGTAGAGAAGAATGTCCTGAAACCCCAGCTGGTGCCCAATCTTGAGCCCAAACATGATAGCGAAGATTTCTGCTTCCATGACGTTGTGAATACCAAGGGATTTAGAAAATCCCATCAACCAGTCACCTTGAGCATTTCTGACCACCCCTCCACACGCAGCCTGATGATGTTGTCGAATGGAGCCGTCCACGTCAATATGAACATAGTTGGCAGGAGGCGGCGTCTACGTCTGCTCCTCCATTATATCCAGCTGGAAAATCTGATGGTCCAGGCGCTGGGTCGAGGCTGATTCCATGAGCAGGTAACTGCACAAGTGCAACATTTCTCTAGTGTCTGTCTCAATTCCCTGAAAAAGGAACTTGCATCTGGTCGTCCAAAGGATCCAGCACCCCAGACTGAAGACTTGGGGCCAAGAGAAGTTCGAAACCTTCCTTTCCTGAGGCTTATGCAAGATGTTCCAGTTGAGCCATCCCTGTAAATTACCTGCAAAAAACTGAGAACATAAGTTAGGTTTTAAGATCTGAATCCATAAGCTTCTTGCCCGATCGCAGTCTCTGATTGTGTGAATCACACTTTCCTCATTATTACAATGAAAAGGACAAGTGTTTTGATCCGAAAGACCACGACGGGCTCTGAGAGAGTTCGTAACTGACCTATCATGGCCCACTTGCCACATAAATAATTTAACTTTCTCAGGGAGGGGCCATTTCCACATTTGAGTCCAGAAAGTGCTAGCATTACCCCCTCCACTATCAGAAAGGTAGCGGTAAGCAGATTGGACAGTAAAGCAACCATCCTTAGCAGCCCTCCAAGTAAAACAGTTAGGGTAGCTATTATTAGGAGGGTGCATTTTTGTAATCATATTTATGATACCTGGCGGAATAATTCCTTGCCATCTATTCACCTCCCAACTGCCACTAGGAGATACGTGGTCTCTCACCGTCTCCTCCACACTGACAGAGGTAGGGTTTTGGACAAAAACAATGATAGGTTGGTCAAAGGGAAGCCAAAGATCAGACCAAAACTTAGTTTCCTTGCCATTATATTATTGACTTTTTTCCCACACCCCTGATAAACTTGTCCCAAACATTAACAAGCGCTTTCCGGGCCATAGAAGAGACCTTTTTCTCCAAAACTCTAGGCATCAGATGGTTACCACAGTTATACTTGGACCACAAACACTTAACCCATAAAGCATCTTGTTTAGTTAAGAGGCTCCAGCAAAGTTTCATAATGAAGGCCTTATTCGACGATGGAGATTTTTGAAACCCAAACCTCCTTGCTTCTTCCCCTGCGAGATAGTGTCCCAAGAAATGAGATGCATTTCCCTTATATCTTCATCTTGGGACCAAAGGAAATTCCATGAAATCTTCTCTAATTCATTGATTGTACAAATAGGGAGAATAGAAGATTGCATGCAATAGGAAGGCAAAGAAGATATCACAGATTTTATAAGAACCGATCTACCAGCAATATTCAGGAGTTTACTTTTCCAACTGGACAACTTTTTCCTAGCGCGCTGAATAATAGGGTAATAAGTGGCTTTAGTAACTTTTTTATGGATGATAGGGACACCCATGTATTTTCCAAGATCCGAGGTAAGACCAATTCCAAGAATTTGACTCAATTCAAGGGCACGATTGAAATTAACGTTCTTGGAATAGAACATACGGGATTTATTCAAGTTAATTCTATGCCTAGAAACCTCATAGAAACTCTGCAACACTTTGCAGACCTCTTCCATTTGAGAGGAAGAGGCTTTAGTGAAGATGATGAGGTCATCAGCAAAGAAAAGGTGGGAAATACAAGGGCCTCCACGTTTAAAGCTAAAAGGTTTCCAGCGCCGCCCTTCGCATTCAGCTTTAATAAACTGACCTAACCTCTCCATACAGAGAACAAAGATATAAGGACTTAGAGGATCTCCCTGCCTAACACCTCTCGAAGGGGAAAAAGAAGGGCTTTCATCACCATTTCAAAGAATGGACATAGAGGCGGTTGAGAGCCATAATGTTATCAATAAGGTTAGCTTCCAAATTCAAGCAAGTAAGGGTACTTTTTATAAATCCCCAGTCTAGTCTATCGAAAAGCTTTTTCCATATCAATTTTAATAGCCACGAAACCTTTTTTCCTACCAGTCATCCTCAAGGAATGAATGACTTCTTGGGCATTGATAACATTGTCGCAGCTGGATCTGTTAGTAATAAAACTACACTGCTCCTGTCTTATGAGATAAGGCATGAACTTTTAACTCATAGCCGAAGCTTAGTAATAATCTTAAAGCTCACATTACAGAGGGAAATGGGACGAAAGTCTTTTAAGGAAGTAGGGTTTTCGACCTTGGGAGCAAGAACCACTTTGGATTGATTAATGCGAGACATCATCGTCGGTTATTGAAGCACGCCGCTCCTCTCGTTTTCCTATATGCTTCATATGCATGCCATTTATCTGTAACGGAATGCGCAAGGGAGAGACGCTGGGCCCATACGCAACACACTTATTTCAACTTCTTTGTCTTCTACTTCCTCTAATTCTTATTATAAGGCACTAGCTAACAATTCTCACAAATCAATAAAAATAGTTAAAGTCAATAAAGTTGTCCTATAATTTAAGTAACTTCAAATATTACCCATACTAATTACATTAAACTCTAATATTATATTAATTATTACTCTCATCCACTACTCTTATTAATTATGGGTATACATGGAAAAAAAAATAATAAATGCCCTTTAGAAACAAACAAGTGTCTTATATAAAGGACCAAATACAATTGTTAGTTAGTATCTTATAATAAGAACTAGGAGAAGTATGTAATAGTTTTTTCCTCAAAAAGTTTGGAGATTTTTTCTCTTTCTAACTTTATTTGTGAGTCTACATTATGTCTTTAATTAGAAAGGCGTTTGTGTTTGTTTGGGATTACATTTTGGGTTCTTAAAAGTGTTTATTCTCGTAAATTGAGACAAAAATGTTCTAACATATTTGCCTCGTATACCATAAATCACAATTTTTCCTCGGAACCATAAATCATAATTGAAAAGCTGTTTTTGAAGGCTCCAATCACTATTCCAAACAAACACTAATTATTTTATATGCAATGCACTTATTTTAAACTTCTTTGTCTAGCGTAAGTCTTTTCTAAAAATTTTTGGAGATCTTTTCTCTTGCTAATTGAATTTGTGAGTCTACATTAGAGGCTAAGTATTCTATACGCAATGCACTTATTTTTTTTAGAAGGATGAGTATGCTACACATAATGTGGAAAACTTGCACTTATTTATTAACATTTTTGTCTAATTAGCATTTTTTAATCAAAGTTTGTTGAAGATTCTGTCTTCTCTTTCTAACTTAATTTGTGAGTCAATATGTGTTTCTCTCTAATAATTCTTTTCTCAATTTTTTATTGATGTCTTATCTTTACTTTCAAACTTTATTTGCGAGGTTATGGGTGTATTTTTATAATGATGATTATTCTACACGTAATGTGGAAAACTACAAATGCTCGATTTCATTGTCTCCAATATATTGATCGGGTCAAAAGTCAATTTTATTGTCTCCAATATCCTGTGTTTTTAATTCGAATGTTAAAATTTTTTTTGAGTACTTTAATATTAATTCTTAAAATATTATTATCTTCTGTTTATAACCTGATTGACTTATATTTTATTACGGAGGTCTTTGTTTCAGGGATGAATTTATATTTTTTACATGAAAAATTGGACATATTTTTTCATTGGTTGTTTTTATATTGGGATTTATCGGCTGTTCAAATGGTTTCAGTATAACTCTTTGACTGGACTTTAAATTTTGGGAATATTATAATCTCTTTGTAATTTGTTTTGTAATTATGGACGTCTGATCTCGTAGAATAGTCTTCTTCCTGAATACAAACGTAGTGTAGAAAATTAAGAGTCTCACTCAATGGTATGAATTTTTAATAGGTTAAGTAATAAATTTGTATCGGAAGTTTTCGCTGAGAAGTAATGTTGCCTTAAAATTTTTTCTTGTCTTATTATTGTCCCAAAAGTTTCAAAATGTTGCCCATTCCATTAAAAAACTTAACGGTCAACGTCAATTTTTTGACAGTCAATTTTAGTTTTTTAACGGAATAGGGCAATATTACTACGTTTTGAAACATCCGGGGTGACATTGAGACAAAAAAAAAAAAACTTACAGGAAAACATTGCTCCTTAGCCTATACTTTTGGGGTGGATTTGCTATTAACTCTTTTTTAAATATACGCTAAATTTTGTAGATGTTATCAATCATTGTTATAGGTTGTTTTGTTTCAAAATTATGGATATCTTTTTTTTTTTTTTTTTGGATGAGTCTCTAGCTAATATTAATAGCTTTAACAACCACCAAATACTTAGCCCTGTTTGGTACGTGGCACTAAGGTTGGTGTTGGAATTGGGTCAACAATTAGGTCAAAGCCACCTCCGGCTATTGCATTTTCAATCCTGAGATTGTAAATTTTAGAGACAATATTATCTTTCTTTATATTAATTTTCCGATAAAAGTAACTCTTTCAATCTATATACAGTAGAATAATAATTCACCAAGTTACTGTTCACAAGGAAAAAGTGGCTATTCAATTTTGTTGCACCTGTTTTAATCAAAGTATATATATATTGACCGGATTTGAAATTCAAATGTGAAGGAGTTTTAAAATTCACCTTCATCTGTTATTCTTTCTCTCTTCATTTATATCATTATATATATCATTGTGCCCGTCATTTGATATTCTAAATCTACCTGGTTCTCTCTCTTCACTTTTTACTCTCTTGATGACACTTTAGTTTACTAATATTTATGATTTAAATTAGAAATTAATTTAGATCTTTTACCTTTTTTGTTTATTTGAAAATAAGTAAATATTGAACATTTTAAAAGGCCTAAAGTAGGTGGATTATGGCTTCAACTTAAATGTATTTTTTGTAAATTTCAAACTCACTCCTTTTATGTCCGAAACTGTCCAGGGTTTAGCTTTATAGGGCCAAACCGACCCCCTTTTCACCTCTAATAGATTTTGGCCTCTTCCTCTCTTCTCAAGCAAGATGAGTGTTTGATCTAATGTGATATGAAAGAGGAGTGTTTGGTGTATAAGACTTGATGAGCAAACTTTAGGAGTCCTTCTTACCCAAAAAGCCACACCAACTCTCTTACTTGCTTGGCTTGTTGAACAAGTTGTCATCGTTTTATGACCTAATCACATGCTTAGATGTCCCTCTTCTAGAACATTTTCCCCTTGTGCCATGTGGCATCATAAGATTGCTTTGATTGATCTTGATTATCTTATTTCCTAGCTTGACATGTGGCATTTTGACTTGTTTACTTTTGATCAAACATGTGATACATGTTCAAGTTTTCTTTTTTCCTAGCTTGCTCTTTGTTGACCTAATTATGTGGCCTTTTCAAGGGGTCCCTATTGACTTTTCCATGTGTCACCATTTATGTGTCAAAATGTCACATTCCCTTGGTCTTTATGCACTAATTTATCTAAGTGACAAGCATTCATTTTTATTGTCAAAATTGACTTAGGAATAATTAATAGATTATTAATGTTACAAGAGAGATAAAATTTTGGCATTTCATTAAATATTCAATTTCAACATTTTATTGAATATTCACAATATGTAGGGATTTTGGTAAAACACAATTCGGGATGTTACAATTAAACGCCCTTAATTTTTGTGGTGGGCCCACATTATTGGTTTGAAAAATACCCAAATGCCCCCAACTAAAAAAAAAAAAAACTATTCTTCATCTCCCTCATCATTCGAATATCAGTCTTTTTCTTTCCCTTGCTTTACACAAATCACTCTGCCACCAATTCCCCTGTTTCACACAAGGTAAGCTATTAGTGATGAATGCGTGGATAGACTTTTAAATGAATTCAGGGGACCTAGTTGCTCTATCTTCTCTGTCATCTTCAATTTAAAATTAAAACTGGTCTCTACCTCTATCCGTGTGCGCTAAGCTTTTGTTGCTCTATTTTGGTCCTAGTGTTGTTGCGTTAAGGGGCTAAAATTGGTGTCCAACTCAATCCCACTTCTAAGATTATACCGTAGCAGCAGGTTCCTATTTTCGGATTCATTTCGGTCATTTTTGGTTTTGATTTTCACAGTGTCTTTTTCGTTTTGGGATGTGATCTTACCAAACAATGCTTTGTTTTCATTTTTTCCTCAAAAAATCTCTCCTCTGTGGACATCTTGTGACAATTGCATCACACTACTCTCTCATCTTGTGAATTCATTATGTAGAGATGCCAACAGGCAGTGGTAGTTAAGAACCATCCTTGATGTTTGTTCTTTACACGGAACTACTTTTAACTATCAGCATCCAAAACTACTCATAAGAAATCGTTCTATTAAAGCACTAAGCACAACTATTGTTGCATTATTGGAAATTGAATTGTGAAATATGCCCTAAAATAATTATGAAATTAATTATTGGAATTTAAGACATATTTTTCCATAAAGTAAAGGAAATTAATTATAGGGAAATTAATTATGAAATTTTTGGCTTAAAATAATTATGGGAATAATCATTTTAATATTGGAAATTTAGGCTTATTTTTCTCTTAATTTATTTATTTTTGGAAAAATAATAAATTCAAATAAGGAATATATTAGGCCTAAAAATTTTAGAATTGATATTTTATGGCCTAGTGAAATTAATTAAGAAAACCCTTATATTAAACAAGACACACAGCCATTATCCTATTTAACCCAACCCATTTCACTATTTCTTTAAGCCCAGAACGTAGCAGCAAGATTTGACCCAAACCCAACCCATTAACTTTATTTTCTAAACACCTTCAGAGGGAAATCACAGTTGGGCTCCAATCAATTTGGTAGCCAGGTACCTCCATCTCTTCTCAAAGCAACTTGCTCACTAGTACCTGTTAGCTCCAAAGTGTTTTGACGATAACAAAAGATTTAAAGGTTTCAAAACAGAAAGCAAGAATAATTAAACAAAAAATTAATCCATCCAATATTTGTAAATCACAAGCAAATCATTCTCGAGAATGCACTTATGATTCTCGAGAATGCATATGTGATTCTCAAGAATGTGCTTATGACTTTCGAGAATGGCCTGGCAAAACAAGGAGAAAGAATTCAAGTTGTTGGTATAATTCTCGAGAATATGATTGAATTCTCGAGAATGGAAGTGATTCTCAAGAATGAGTTAAGGATTCTCGAGAATACTCAATGAATGATTAAATTGCTTCCCAACGTACGATTCTCGAGAATGATAATTTAATTCTCGAGAATGGAAGTGATTCTCGAGAATGCTCAATGAATGAATATGATTAAATTACTTCCTATCATATGATTCTCGAGAATGAGAATTTGGTTCTCGAGAATGAGAATTTGGTTCTCGAGAATATCATATCGATTCTCGAGAATGCTCAATGAATGATTAAATGCTTCCCAACATGTGACTCTCGAGAATGACAAACGATTCTCGAGAATGAAAGTGATTCTCGAGAATACAACATCAATCTCGAGAATGCCCTCCATCTACAAAACTCCATTGACGCCTGATTCTCGAGAATGATACTTCAATTCTCGAGAATGGTATCATAAATCTTCACAATAGTTCTCTGGACATAAGATTCTCGGGAATGATGTAATCAATTCTCGAAAACACTTAAAGGTTTGTCTTCTCAACTCTATGTCTTGAGTTTTGATTCTCAGAATGAAAGATCAATTCGAGAATGTTTTTCTGAAAAGTATACGATGAATTTACGCAACTTAAAATTCTTCTGGAATTTCATGGGTTATTCTCCAATGTTCATTAATCATCTTCAAACTCACTTATATCATATCTAATCATTCTTTGTTTGAGTTTTAAAGTGATTAATGTAAAACCCTAAAAATCTCAGTTGATAATGCCTAATAAAAAAAGGTGAATATGAGGTCTCAAACACCTTGTATTGAATTTATCTTGTTATTAGGGTAATTTCTCTTGAAATTAGATAATGTGCAGTTAGGTCCCTAAAACATTTGAAAGTTTGCAAATAGGTCCCTAAAATATTTATGGGTTATAAAATACCATGTGAAAATTATAAAGAGGAAAGTAAATATTTATTTGAAATAGGAAGAATATTGTCCCGATTTAGGCAATTTATTAAATTATTACCTTGAAAAAGTGAAGGAGAAAAATCAAAAGTATTGTGGGGGCCATAATTGACCCCATGATTTTTAATATTTTACATGGAGCGTGAAATACCAATGTCGTAAAAAAGTTTGTGAGATAATGATAAATTCTAAATAAGAAAATTATCCACAATTAGTAAGTGATTAATTGGATAATTATTGGCTAATTACTTAAGCATGAACAAGGGAATAATCATGGTAAATTGTGTAAAACCCTATAATTAGTGGTTTATGGCTATAATTAGCATAAAATATATTTGCTAATTAATTGGAAAATATGAAGAAGAATTGGTGAGATTATGTAATTTTAAGCCTAAATCAAAGTATGGACCAATAGGAAACATTGTGGAAAAATTATGAAAAATAATTATTAAATAATTAAATAATATATATTATTAATTAAATAATTAATTAAAAAACGAAAATAATTTTTTAAAAAAAAAGACCAGAATTGTTGACCAAAATTTTGAGCTCAAATGGATAAGAATTAGTGAAGAATATTCTAAGGAATATACTATGGAATATTCTATGGAATATTCTGTGAAAAAGCAAATAGGATAAATGACCACCGATAGAGATTAAATCCTATCTAGAAAACCAAGAACAAGGTTTCTAAGGTCAGAGTATTTTATAGACAAGTGAATTTTTATCTCGGAGTGAGCTGTCTCCGAAGTCATTTCCGAAACCGACGGAACAATAAGGGAGTAAGACGAAAAGGACAAATGAGCAGTTGAGGAAATAGAAACCTATAGAAAATAAATCCTAACTCAATATCTGGGGATGAGTTGATAAACAACTAGACATTTTATGAATCAGTGGATTTTTATCCCGAAGTTGATAATTCTGGAAGTTACTTCCGAACCATTTGCCTTAGAAAATTCAAAACATAGAGAGAGGTTTTGGAGAGAGGCTCTCGAGGAAAATCGTAAGCTCTGGGTAAGTTTTCGATCTTTGAGTCTTAAGTTCTAGTTTTCGATTCGGTAGTTATAATAGAAATGCTAGTTTAGTCTTTAATCTTCCAAGTATGATTATATATCATATGTTAGGGTTATTTTAGTCATTAATTTCGAAAATCATGATGGGGTCGGAGTTATGGCAAAATTTTGGAAGATTAGAGTCAAATGTAACTAATCTTGGCGAAATTCCTCCAAATAGGGGGTCGGGGGTAAAATGGTCATTTTGACTAAAAATGTCCGTCGTAATGATGGATCCTTAACAAGTACGTTGTTATATTGATAGGATATCCCTGATTACGTTCTGACCTACTGTCATACCGTATTCCGCCAGAAATACCGTATAACGTCAACGAAGGTACGTTCGCGTACTGTAACACTAATCTGATGGATATAGTATGCGTGTATGTGATGTGTGTGTGGTATAATGTGAGTATGGTATGTGTATATGTGGTGTGTTGTTGGAATGCGTATTATGTTAGAAAATAAGCGTATGCATCTTGGGAGCGATATATCTATAAAGTGGGAGCGATACATACTATTCTTTGGGAGCGATACATACGTAATCTTGGGAGCGATATATCTACATCTTTGGGAGCGATACATGTGCATTGGTTGGGTGTGATTTATATGTTGTGTTAATGTTGTTCGCGTAACCCATATGTGTGTATGTATACATGAGGTTAACCGTTACACGAGATTCGGTGCGGATCTCGAACTCTTAACATAGCATCGGGGTCGGAAGGACCGAGGACCAGAGGAGTAGAGGAAACGCGCCGGAGTTCAAGGATCCAAGTGAAGACTTTGTTTCAAGTTACTATTTACTTTTGAAAACTCTCGGTCATTTGTGCAGCTACGCATGAAGTGCCGGTGGGCATTTTGATTATAAATATCAGTTACACTCTTGCTCCGATGCTCTACTCTGATGAAAAAAAAAATTTATACTGCTTTTGAAAAACGAGATGTTACAATTAACCAGGCTATATTTGAATTCAAGCAAAAGGCGATCCAATGTGGATGTACATTAAATACAAGACAAAGAAACAGAGCAACATTAGGAATTAAAGAGTGCAACAGACGAAAACATTCTTTCGAGGAACACATATTCCAGCTTGCACTCACGATTATCTCTACGCACAAGGTAATCCCTTACTTAGGAGAGCATTTAATGAAGCAACATTCGAATATTCCCAGTCATTATTTTCATGTGAAATAACGGAAATACAAAATTAGTCAGAACGGCTATTTCTTGAAGCTTCATAATTGGCATTAATGGCGATTACTATAAAAGCTCATCACATTCAATTCCGCCACCTACTGAAACACTCTGCGCATTCAATTCGAGTTTATTGTATTTATTGTTTCAACTATTTCATTAATATCTTTGGATATTTAGCACTTCAATGTGTAATACCCTAAAAATCTATATCATAATTTGGTAAACTTAAACCTATAGAAAGTAGGTGAATATGGGATATCAAATATTAAGTTATAATTATTTTATTTACTAAAGGAAAATCTCTTGGAAATTAGAGAGGTTAAGGGCCAAAATGCCAAATGACGAAATTGCCCCTAAGGGACATAAATACTTAGGAAAATTGTGAAAAATCCTAAAAGGCAAGGGAATAATTATTAAAATTGAGAGAGTATATTATCTCTAATTATGGTAATTTAATAAATTATGGACTTGGAGAAATTGAATAAGAATGCTCAAGAGTATTGAAATGACTAAATTACCCTTGTAAATTCTAATATAATGCAGAAGACATGAAAACAAAAATGTCAGGGCTAAAAGTTATGAGGTAATGTGGTATTATAATTAAGAAAATTATCAACTTGTGATAATTAAGTAATTAAGTAATATTGGGCTAAATTACTTAAGCATAAGCAAAGGAAATCCATGGATAAATTATGTAAAACCCAAGGATTGGTGGTTGTTGGCTTAAAATTAGTAAAAATATATTTGCTAATTAATTGGAAAGTTTTGAGAAAAATAGATGAGTTTAGGTATTTTTTTAAGCCTAAATGCAAGAATAGACCAATAGGAAAATTTTGTAAAAAATTATGTAAAAATAATTATTTAATTAATTAAATAATTAATAATAATAAAAATAATAATAATAAATAAAAAAACGAAATAAAAAAAAAGAGGGCAGAAAAAAAAGGAAAAAAAAAGAAAGAAAGAAAAAGAAATTAAATAATATTTATGTATAAGATTTTATGCAACTTGCCATTATTTTAATATTATAATTTATTAAAGTAAAAATGATGAATAGTAATTTAGAAATTAGGAAACGGATCCTATCTAGAGATCTAGGAATGAGATTTCCAAAGTCAGGGTAGAATATTGATCAGTGGGATTTTATCTTCCGTTAGACTCTTACGGAAGTTAATTCTGAAGCCGATTGTGCATTTTCCTAATAAGACGAAATAGGGAAATTCTGAGAAAAGGCCAGATAGCCAAGAGGACGAAAATGTTATGTTGTGACATTTGAAAAAGAATTGGGAATTTTCATGGACATATTGGGAATCAATGAATTTTTCTGAAGAAGTTGGTAATTCCAGAAATACGTTCGAACCTAGGACGCGTTCGGACACGTTTCTCGAAAACTTCAAATGGACTGTTGGAGCCCTATATGGAATCAAAATTTAGGTTAACTTGGACATTTCTAGTAAGTGAGAACATGTCTTCAAAGTTGTAAGTCCAGTTTGAGATTTCTCCGAAATCACGCGAATCGGAGTACCGATCGGGAAATTCTATTAGACCGGGTTTAAAGCAACCCAAGTCACCATTTTTTGGACCACTCCAAAGCAGCCACATCACCCATGAATTTCGGCCAAACAATGCTCCATGGACAAGGATTTTACACCATTTCAAGTTTGAATTTCCATGGTTGTAAACAACTTCAAAATTTCCACTTGTATCCCTTGAAATCTCTATAAATAGGCATGCCTTCTCTTCAAATTCTTCACACCATTCTTCTTGCTCTTGGCCGAAATCCTAGAGGGAGAAAGAAGAGAGAGAAGCTACTGAAAAATTGTGAAGAAAGTCTTCAACGGTAAGTCTTTCGGTCTTTAGCTTTTAAGTTCTAGTTTTTAGTTCGGTAGTCGGTAGAATTGTTAGTTAGATTTAGGAAGTAGGGGATGAAATTCCTATTCTTGTTTTTAGGCCTCATTGCATTGAAAAACATGCCTCGAAGAGGTAAAGACATGGTAGGGATCGAGTCTCCGAAAAGTTAAGCTTTGTAGTTCTTTCAAAAGTAGGGGTTGTAATGCTAGAATAGCCTTTAAATTTTCAAGTATGATTGGATATCATATGGGAGGGCTATTTTAGTCTTTATTTTCGAAAATCAAAATGGCGTCGAAGTTCTGGCAAAATTTTGGGAAAATCGGAGCCAAAGTAACGAAGTGCTGGCGAAATTCCGCCAATTACGGGTATAGGGGCAAAATGGTAATTTTTACCTAAAATGCCGGTCGTAATGTCAAATCACTAATGAAAGTGATATTACCCTTATAGGATATCATAAACTATGATCTGCTGCCGTTACGCTGTCCGACGATGCATTGTTGGACGTTTATTTTTTAGTAAACGTGTCGTTTCGTAAAAAGTACGATTTCCGACGGAAGTACCGGTCACCGTCAACGAAGGTACGCGCGCGTCTTTGTAACACTAACTCGATGTTTATGGTATGCATGTATGTATGGGTGTTGTAGATTTGTTATCTTGTTTGAGTGCATATAGAGGTTAGAGAATATGTCTATATGCTGGGAGCAATATGTTTGTATCTTGGGCATATATCTTTATCTTTGGGAGCAATATGTCTTTATCTTTGGGAGCAATATGTACGCATGCCGGGAGTGTGTACATAAACATGAGGTTAACCGTTACTTGAGATCCGGTGCGCTGGATCTCAGCTCTTAACATAGCGTTAGGTTTCGGAGGACCGAGGATAGAGGCAAGCAGCCCGACTAGAAGACCCCCGGCTAAAGACTTCCTTTTTGTTGTTCCAAGTAAGCCTTTCTTGTTATATACTTCTAAACCACGCGGTTTCGTATCGCCATCAAGTTGTAACCAAATGGACTTGCGGCGTTTTATATATACATATCATTTACTCAATCGCTCTGTTGCTCTACTCTGACGATTTTGAAATGATGTTTGACAAAAAAAATTTATACTGCTTGTGAAAAGTTGGGATGTTACATTTTGGTATCAGAGCAGTAGTCCTGGCATGAATTTAACAAAGTTATTACGGACAGTTTGTACGTGGGTGTGTCAATCAGTCGCCGTATAAGTCAGTGAGGCCCCCATGGTAGACACTTACCTGGCCATTCTGTTAGGATAACGGAGTTATGTTCAAAAGCCTTTTAATTTGGAGCATGTTTTGAAAATGAGTACTGATATAGCCTAAGTCGGTGTACCGTCTTACTTCGGTATACCATCCTCAACCAGTATACCATTTTGAACCGGTATACTATCCTAAATCGGTGTACCACCCTTTGTCGGTACATCACTCTAACCCAAAGCCGGTGAATTCATCACCTGTGCTTATATCGGTATCAGTCTCCGATAGCTCTGATAACTCTGATAATCTCCAGTTTGTACTGGGAGGTGAATCTATCTTAGTACATGCAGTATTTGACTCATGTAGAACTTCTGAGACATATTTCTGTACCCATTTCCGAATATAGAGAACCAACGAGAATCTGACAAAGGAAATGTTGCGGTGTTTGTACGTTTGTGGTGTGAATACTAGAGTGGTAGAAGCTGGGAGCAATGTAAATATTAAACGCGATAGAGTCTAGAGACTGGTGTGATAAAGCCTGCGTTATGCAAAATGTCTTCCCTGTATCTAACGTTTCCCTTAATAAAGGAAAAAGAACGCGACATGGCAAATGTACGAGGAGCTGGAGCTCCTAGAGGCCGAGGCAGAGGCCGAGGTCGAGGTAGAGGAGGAGGTAGACAGCCTCAAATTAGAGCAGTGCCTGAACTTGGTAACGAAATACCAGAACAACCAGAACAGAATGAAGTACAAGAGCTGAGGAGAACTCTCCAAGAACAGAGAGCCCTGATTGATGAACTCATGGCAGAGAGGCGAGAAAGACAAAATCGAGAAGCTGAGAGACAACTACAAAGACAGCAAAATGAGGAAGAGCCATATGAAGAAGAAGAAAATGAGCAAAGTGATGAGAACGACGAAGGTGATGGACATGCGGAGGAATCGGAGGGGTCTGATAGATCCCAATCACCCCCTCGACAAGGGAGAATTGTGCGGACCACACAATATTGGGTCACACAGTTCTGCAAGCTAAAACCACCAACTTTCCGAGGTCAACTAGACTCAGCTGAGGAGTGGTTAAAAAGGTTGGAGAAAATCTTTAAAGTGATGGAATGCCCTAATGATCGTAAAGCTCAACTAGCAGTCTACAAGCTAGACGGAGACGCATATCGATGGTGGGAAGTCATAGCGACCACCTTACAGACACGCTACTGTCCCGTTACATGGGAGAAATTTCTAGAAAAGTTCAGCGAGCAGTACTTTCCTCCCTCTGTCCCAAAGAGAAAGCAAGAGGTCATTCCGTGACGGGCAGCAAAACAACTCACGAGTACCTAATCCCGACCGTGTTCAAATTGCGGAAAGTATCATCCTGGTGGAAGCTGTTTTGGGAGACAAGTTTGCTTCAGATGCCGGAAACCGGGACACGTTATTACAAATTGTCCTGAGAAAAATGTGGAGAGACGAGTTTGTTACAGATGTCAGAAACCAGGACACATTGCCCCGAACTGTCCTGAGAAAGCTACGGGATTCAGACCACAAAACCCAAGCCAAATGTACGCACTAACCAATACGTAGGCCGGCCAATCTTCAAGAATGGTCCAAGATACTATCGCTTAGTAAAAGTCTATGTCAGTTGTAAACCGATTTGAGCGCTAAATCAATCTTGTACATTGATGCTTCTTCGGATCCTTTTAGGATGCATACATATGTACTAGTTACACCATTAGGTGTGAGCTCCTTAGTTTCTAAATCGTATCTAGGATCAAATTACGAGTATGATATAGATTTTCTTCCTACTTCACAACATTCACGACATTCTCAATTATGTTAAACGGTGACAATGAAAACGGTGACAATGAGAGAATGATAAAAGCTAACTCTGTCAAAGGAAAATGAGATGTCAATTTTGCTTATAATTGAGATGTCACCAATTGACGCCTTGTACGGGCGAAGTATGAAAATCACTTATATTGCTCAATGAAATTGTCTGAGCGAAATTTTCTTAGACGAGGTATAATTGATCACGTTTCGAATAGTTTGTACAAGTCACAAAAGATAGTGAGAATCTTTTGGTGATTGAGATGATCGTATATCCCCGGGATGTTGGTGTCAAAAGAACACCTCAAGGACGAACATGTAGTTCACATTTCGTGAGATCATTCAAGTATTCATTGGAAAAAAAAACGCTAAAACACTAAAGTACGCGGTGTTATGGGCGCCACGGAAGCAATATATATAAAGTACGCGGTGTTTTGACACCACGGAAACACTATATATCAATCTAAGACATGATAAAAACTCGGTAATCAAGCCTGAACGAATTCTCGATAAGGTATGAAGTGTCGAAGTATTGAAAGCTAGTATTCTTTTGGTCAAGCTAAGGCAGATTCTAGTTTCAAGAAGAATGTAATCCGAGTAAACGAAGCATTCGGTTGTAAAGATTAGCCTAGAAATGGTTGCCTACAAGTGAGACAACTTGAAAGAAAAGTTGGTAGAATACAATTTGGAGTTATGAACCTGGAAGTCCTAAGTAGGATAAAGCAAATTTCGAAGACGAAATTTTGTTTAAGGGGGAAGAAATGTAATACCCTAAAAATCTATATCATAATTTGTAAAGTTAAACCTATAGAAAGTAGGTGAATATGGGATATCAAATATTAAGTTATAATTATTTTATTTTCTAAAGGAAAATCTCTTGGAAATTAGAGAGGTTAAGGGCCAAAATGCCAATGACGAAATTGCCTGAGGACATAAATACTTAGAAAAATTGTGAAGAATCCTAAAAGGCAAGGGAATAATTATTAAAATTGAGAGAGTATATTATCTCTAATTATGGTAATTTAATAAATTATGGACTTGGAGAAATTGAATAAGAATGCTCAAAGAGTATTGAAATGACTAAATTACCCTTGTAAATTCTAATATAATGCAGAAGACATGAAAACAAAATGTCGGGGCTAAAAGTTATGAGGTAATGTGGTATTATAATTAAGAAAATTATCAACTTGTGATAATTAAGTAATTAAGTAATATTGGGCTAAATTACTTAAGCATAAGCAAAGGAAATCCATGGATAAATTATCTAAAACCCAGGATTGGTGGTTGTTGGCTTAAAATTAGTAAAAATATATTTGCTAATTAATTGGAAAGTTTTGAGAAAAATAGATGAGTTTAGGTTTTTTTAAGCCTAAATGCAAGAATAGACCAATAGGAAAATTTTGTAAAAAATTATGTAAAAATAATTATTTAATTAATTAAATAATTAATAATAATAATAAATAATAATAATAAATAAAAAAACGAAATAAAAAAAAAGAGGGCAGAAAAAAGGAAAAAAAAAGAAAGAAAGAAAAAGAAATTAAATAATATTTATGTATAAGATTTTATGCAACTTGCCATTAGTTTAATATTATAATTTATTAAAGTAAAAATGATGAATAGTAATTTAGAAATTAGGAAACGGATCCTATCTAGAGATCTAGGAATGGGATTTCCAAAGTCAGGGTAGAATATTGATCAGTGGGATTTTATCTTCCGTTAGACTCTTACGGAAGTTAATTCTGAAGCCGATTGTAACTTCAACTTGACTGTTTGAGCCCTATATGGAATCAAAATTTAGGTTAACTTGGACATTTCTAGTAAGTGAGAACATGTCTTCAAAGTTGTAAGTCAGTTTGAGATTTCTCCGAAATCACGCGAATCGAGTACCGATCGGAAATTCTATTAGGCCAGGGTTTAAAGCAACCCAAGTCACCATTTTTGGACCACTCCAAAGCAGCCACATCACCCATGAATTTCGGCCAAACAATGCTCCATGGACAAGGATTTTACACCATTTCAAGTTTGAATTTCCATGGTTGTAAACAACTTCAAAAATTCCACTTGTATCCCTTGAAATCTCTATAAATAGGCATGCCTTCTCTTCAAATTCTTCACACCATTCTTCTTGCTCTTGGCGAAATCCTAGAGGGAGAAAGAAGAGAGAGAGAAGCTGGAAAATTGTGAAGAAAGTCTTCAACGGAGTAAGTCTTTCGGTCTTTAGCTTTTAAGTTCTAGTTTTAGTTCGTAGTCGGTAGAATTGTTAGTTAGATTTAGGAAGTAGGGGATGAAATTCCTATTCTTGTTTTTAGGCCTCATTGCATTGAAAAATATGCCTGAAGAGGTAAAGACATGGTAGGGATCGAGTCTCCGAAAAGTTGAAGCTTTTGTAGTTCTTTCAAAAGTAGGGGTTGTAATGCTAGAATAGCCTTTAAATTTTCAAGTATGATTGGATATCATATGGGAGGCTATTTTAGTCTTTATTTCGAAAATCAAAATGGCGTCGAAGTTCTGGAAAAATTTTGGGAAAATCGGAGCCAAAGTAACGAAGTGCTGGCGAAATTCCGCCAATTATGGGTATAGGGGCAAAATGGTAATTTTTACCTAAAATGCCGGTCGTATTGTCAAATCACTAATGAAAGTGATATTACCCTTATAGGATATCAGAAACTATGATCTGCTTGCAGAATTCTGTTTGTCAGACGTGCAATGTTGGACGTTCCATTTTAAGTAACGTGTCGTTTAGTAAAAGTACGATTTCCACGGAAGTACCGTCTCACGTCAACGAAGATACGCTCGCGTCTTGTAACACTAACTCGATGTTTATGGTATGCATGTATGTATGGGTGTTGTAGATTTGTTATCTTGTTTGAGTGCATATAGAGGTTGAGAATATGTCTATATCTTTGGGAGCAATATGTGCGTATCTTTGGGAGCAATATGTCTTTATCTTTGGGAGCAATATGTTTTTATCTTTGGGAGCAATATGTCACGCATCTTGGGAGCAATACATATACATTGATTGTGATAGAGTGATGTTAGTAATGTTAATGTCTGCATTGTCCGTGTACATAAACATGAGGTTAACTGAATTACAGAGATCCGGTCTGGCTGGATCTTGAGCTCTTAACATAGCGTTAGGTTTGGGAGGACCGAGGACCGAGGAGAGAGGCAAGCAGCCCGAGTAGAAGACCCCCGGCTGAAGACTTCCTTTTTGTTGTTCCAGCGGAAGCCTTTCTTCTGTTATATACTTCTAAACCACGTGGTTTACGTCTCATTGTTGTAACCAAACCCGGACTTGCGGCGTTTTTATATATACATATCAGTTACTCAATCGCTCTGTTGCTCTACTCTGACGATTTTGAAATGATGTTTGACAAAAAAAAAATTTATACTGCTTGTGAAAAGTTGGGATGTTACACAATTATTATCACTTATCTACTCAGTGATGAGTTTTTCTTAAACATTTATTTGATTACTGTTTAGTTGGTATAGCTTAAGGTTGTAGAACCTTAAGAGTGGGTGTACGTTTGCAACGAGTAAGGGGGAGTGAGTCCAAGTGAGAAGTGATCATCATTGAGTTGTAATCGTATTTGAAAATATTAGTGGAAATCCCAAGGTGTGCTTGGGGACTGGACGTAGGTCGAAGTATTAGGCCGAACTAGTATAAATCGCCCAGTGTCCATTTCTTCTTTATGTCTTAGATTAAATTCGGTCTCTATGTATCTTCAAAACAGAATTTGAGATCACCTATTCACCCCCCTCTAGGTGATATTCCACTTTCAGTACCTCCCTCAGGTTTCATTTCAACCCCTTTGTCTATTCTTGAGTATGTTCAGAGGGATTATCATACTCATGATAGGGAATGGGCATTTTGTCCTATTGTGTATGTGGACCTTGTCAAATTAAGGGAAGAATGTGGCCTCGATCTTTCCTCTTGGCTTAAACAATTTGAACCTCTATTGGCATTACTTACTGTGTATTGCTCCTCTGTTGTGAAGTATTTTTACTTTTATATGAGGATAGCCAATAGGGTTGATGACAATGATAACATTGTGGAAGAAAAGCTAGGAACTATAGTCTGGGGGAAGAAAATTAAGCTTACTGCTGCCTCCCTTAATAATATTTTAGGCATTACTGATATAACTTCTAATCCTAAGCAAAGCTTATTTGATGAGAAAATTTTCAATATCTTAAGGCCAAGTGAACATTGGGACCCCTTACCTTTAACCCTACTAATATGCCTTTCATTCACAGGGCCATTTGGTATGTTTATTACAGGAACTTTGTTTAAAAAGGGAAAAAAAAAAAAATCCCAATCCACCACTCGAGACTACCCTTTGCTGGCCTCTATTTTTTCTCAACAGCCTCACAACATTGGTAAATGGGTTCTCGATGAAATGAGAAACTTCAGGTTTGTTACCATATGAAGTCCATCATCCCCTTCCCAAACCTTGTCTCCTACATTTTGTTCCAAAACAGTATCTAGTATCTTGAAGGAGAAAAGAAGCCAGTCAAGCATCTTGTACGTGTTTGGCCAAAGTCATCTCAACCGGATGAAGATATCATTTAGAGAGGGTTCAAGGCAATCAAAGGCCCCCTCCAAGACCAAGGTGACTTCTACACGAGCTGATGAAGCTCAATCATCTTTAGCTACTACTCCTTCTACTTCCACACAGGCTCCTTCCTTCTTTGGTGCTTCTCTCTGACCTCATTGGAAAAGATTGTTTAGAAAGCAATTGATTCTTTGGCTATCTCTGTGACAGCTTCATTTAACCATATGATCTCTGACCTAGAGGTTCAGATTGAAGTGTTGGTGAGGGAGATGAATACCAACTTCAACAAACTCTTTGACACTCAGGATGAGCATACTCGAAGGTTTCAGACACTCAAGACGATATTTCACAACCTGGGTTTCCTTGATTCATACTTAGGATGAGCATACTCGATAACTAGTATTGGCAGATCTATTAAAGCCAAGAAGTTGACTCCCGTATTCATTGGGCCATACGAGATTTTGGAGCAAATTGGACCAGTCGCATATCCAATTGCATTGTCGATGCACATGTCAAGTGTGCACAACGTGTTCCATGTAACACATGTCCTAAATGCGCCTTTATTTATCAGAGTTATAGTGCACAAGCATCGAAATAATTTAGATGACTTGATTGCGGAATAAAACTTTCATAAAATAACTTAGTTTGAAAATATGAGGATAAATTTTTTTGCGATTCGAATCTATCCCTTAGTGGGATGTTAATACAGTAATCCAAAATAGACTAATGATAAACAATGAAGTACAGTCTAACTACTCATATTTTTCCAAAAGTTCCATCTACTGTAACCCTTACAGTTGCGTCTTTCCTCTTGATCCCGATCCACTGCCTGTTTCTTTCATGTGATTTGGAGTTCAAGTAAATGAACCCCAGGGGTAACAGTTAATCTCATATACAGGTATGAAATATAGATCACGGTATAACACATGTATCAGCATAAAATAATTCACAGTAAATAAGTCGCATCGTAACCGCAATTAACGACCAAGGACCGCAGCCTTTTAGGACACGCAGCCCTATGAGACATGCAGCCTCAATCCATAGCTAGGATACACACATATCTATTTATTATTATTTATTTATTCTTTTATTATTTTTATTATTATTATTTCACTAATTATCATTTCTCTACAATTAATTTAAACTTTCAGAGGCTATCCTAACTCTTTAAATTAAGAATTTAATAAATGGTCACGCCATGTAAAGTATGCTTCACTATATATGTGTGTGTGTGTCATTTTGTAAATAATATTATAATTGAAATAATATAGGAATTAGTTAGATTAGATCCTATTATATAAGAGTTTATAAATACTAACAACATAAAAATACCTTTTATTATGATACATATACATATCCATAATAACACAGTTATGTTTTCCAAAGGCACATGAAATAACTTGTCATATAATTATATATGTATTTACTATGACCACTAGCATTTCATGTTGTTCCTATATCTACAGGTGCTGCACCTTGACACACACATATATATATATATATCAATGACTTTGGGAAAAGGTAAGAAAGTTGCTATAATTAAATGACAGCAAAACTTCTCTCATTGATTAATATATGGATTAGTAACCATGTCAAAACATGTAAAGCCTCTACCCCGTAAATATGAAATGTAAAGCCCAAACTTTTGGCATATATAGTAAAAACAACTTTTGCTATATGGATCAGTAAATTTCCTTCTATTATATACACACACACATATACAGCGCAAATATATTACTAATGCATGACAGCAACTTAATATCACACTTATATGACGTACAGTACCATATCCACAAGCTTTTCTTTATCTTCCACATGTAACAATATATATATGTATCATACCTTCAGCAAGCACTTATATTTCTCTCAGGTATATATATATATATATATATATATATATATATATATATATATATATATATATATATATATATATATATATATATATATTATATGACAGTACCATATCCACAAGCTTTTCTTTATCTTCCACATGTAACAATACATATATGTATCATACCTTCAGCAAGCACTTATATTTCTTCCAGGTATATATATATATATATATATATATATATATATATATATATATATATATATATATATTTTTCTGTTTAGTTTTCCATGAGCAACAATGATATACATATGCAGCAACTTCTCATTCCTTTTCCTATAAACAACGCCGTACACACACACACATGAATCCACACGGCAGCAAGTTTCAATTTTTCCTTTCGGTTTTCGCTACAGTAACGTTTTTCCAGATATATAGGTGACAGCAAGTTTTTTTTTTTTTTATCAAGGTGACAGCAAGTTCCTCTTTTATGTAGTCTATAGTAGCTTGTGCATACATATATATACAGCCAAATTTTATATTTTTTTTTTCCACGGCAGACGCAGACCCACACCTATACGAGACATATGCAACGATATATCATATATAAGACCATCCTTTCCTATTATTTTCCATGTGCAGTGATTTAAAACGGTAAGCTCTTATTTACCTTGCTTGTTTTTGGCTTGTACGTGATGACTCCCACCGACGCTCGCCTCCCCTGTTTTCGGAACCAAAATGCAGAGGGAGAATGGTTATGGTTTTTTACTCACTCCCTCTCCTTCCTCGGTCCCTCCCACTCTCAGACTCGGCTTTGGTTTCTGTTAAGGAAGATGGGATGAAGGGGAGTCAAGGAGCAACGTTTTAAATAGGAAGTTAAGGGTCCGGTCCGAAATGACTATACACAGGGGTTCATATAGCGTTGAGCTCGGGGATTATGGGGCTGGGGTCTGCGTTTGCTGACATAATAGGCGTGGCTTTGCTGTTTGCGTGCACAGTAGAGACCGAAAGTGATATATATGGTGACGAGGGGTATAGCGTGATCTTTTTTCTTTTCTTTTTTTTTCCTTCTTCCGTGATTTCCTTCTGCGTAAGTGACGCTATGGCTTCTTTGCTTTCCAATCTTTTCTCTGCTTTGCTTTTCCGTAATTAACGCTATAATATATATGTATTTCCTAATGCTGTTGCGTTTTGTGCCTCTGAAGTTAAATGGGTGTGGGCCAATATAATGGTGTTTATTTGGGATCTGGCTTTGGTCTGATACAAAGGACCGTCCGCTGCGGAAAAAACACTTAATAATTTACCGCACGCGGTACACAACGCGGGCGGTACTAATTTATTAGGTAAAAAAACATAGCGGACGGTCCTTTACATCGGACCAAAACCAGATTCGTTTATTTGAGGAGTATGGGTCACGTGAGTTGCCTCTTTGTTTCAAATGGTTCTGCTATCAGGTTAATATAATGAATTGGGATTACATTGAAGGGAAATATATGAGCTTGTTTTGTTTTGCTACTCTCATGTGTTGGGACATTGGAAACAATAGTTGAGGGTATATGGACAGTGGATAGGTCCAATTATATGGGCCAATATGTGTTTAATAAATAGATAGAAATAAAATAGGTGTTTTGCATGAGATTGTAAAATTATCCTATTTAATTCTCTTCAAAGCTTTTATTTGTAATTAGGCTCATTATTTATATAATTGTAATTATTGGAAAATAAATAAATCATTAATTCCATATAAGGATTTTCCTTTTCCCAATTAATTTCTCTAAGCCATAAAATATAAATTCCATAATTTTTAGGCATAATTTATTCCTTATTTGAATTATTCTTTTCCCAAAATAAATTAAGGGAAAAATAAGCCTAAATTTTCAATAATTAACCTTATAATTATTCTAAGCCAAATTTCTTAATTAAATTCTCATTCAATATTTTAAATTTCGAATCCAAAAATTTGGGATGTTACATTCCATGTATCACGACTTAAGAAATACTATCAACATCATTCCCATGTAATTGAGCTTGAAGAGGTTGAATTGAGAGAGAATTTGACCTATATACCTGAGCAAGGAAGAATCCTTGATGTAAAGGACAAGCAGTTGCGAAATAAAACGATTTGTCTCCTAAAAGTTTTCTGGAAGGGTATGTTTCCTGGGGATGCTAAGTGGGAGAACGGACAATGAATGCAACGTGATTTCCCTAATTTGTTTTTTTTTTTTATACATATCCCTAATTTGTTGATGTAGGTATGTTTGTGTTTTGTGGAAATAAGACATTTATGTGGTTGTGTTGTATTGCGATCAAATTTGTGTAATGTAATAATCTTGTTGTATTGGCGATTTTTGTTCTGATGTGTCAGCATGTCGTTGTATCTTGGTAATATTGTTTTGACTTTGATATTATTGTATTGAAATCATGTGTTTTGGATTGTTTACTTTATAACTTGTTGAGAATTTTGAGGACAAAATTCTATTTTTTTTTTTGCTTAGAGCATCCGATATCCTAGGGCAGACCATCTTTCAGGCACATCAACGGCCCCAGACTAATCCGGACCGAGACCGGGTTGTTCTATTTAGATGGGGAGAGTTATAACATCCTAATTTTATTTTTTTAGGATTTAATTGTAATTATGAAATAATTATATATGATTATTGTAATTAAATATTTAATTGTGGGAGAAAAAATTGGAAAAAAATAAATAATAAAAAAGTAGGACTTTTGTGACAATTTTCCTTGACAAAAAAAAAAAAAGAGAAGCTGCGGAAGAAGTAGAAGGAAAAAAAAGAAATCCCACCGCCCTTTGAAAAATGAGGAGGCTGTAATCACGCCCCACCCCCCCTCCCCCCAACCTTCTATATATATGATGTGTGTGGGTGCCTGGCGGTGAGAGTGAGTCTGAGAGTGAGTGTACAAGAGAGTGAGGAAAGAAGGGAAGGAGAAGAGTTGGAGAATATTTGAGTTTTTTGACGTATGTTATTTATTTTATAAGATTATTTAAGTAGTTAAATTAACTTATTTTCAACAAGATTCCTTCATGAAAGTTGTTCCATATATTTTTCTCTTTCCAATGAATGTAATACTGTGTTGGGCTTTTTGATGTATGTTATTTATTTTATAAGATCATTTAGGTAGTTAAATTAACTTCTTTTCAACAAAATTCCTTCGTGAAAGTTGTTCAATATATTTTTCTCTTTCCAATGAATGTAATATTGTGTTGGTTAGTTAAAATTTTGAGGTTAAAATTTTGGAAAATTTTTGAGTTTTAATAATAGATGATTGTATATATGTATAGGATGATTAATAACTAATTTTAATCGGCTTAGATTTATAAATTGGACGTTGTAGGAATTTAAATTAATTTTTTATTTAAGAAGTTTAGGATTTATATCCTACCTGGTATTTCTACTGATTAAAAGTTATATAAATAATTTATTTTGGGTTAATGGAGAAACAACTGAAATTTTAATCGGTTTAGTTTCAAAATTTGAAGGACTAAACTGTCATTTTCAGTTTTTATTGGGATAATATATTATTATTATAATTTGTGTATTTTAGTTATATAAGTTATAATTGTGATAATGTAGAAGTTTCTTGTGACCAGTAATTGTTCGTGTTTTACAAATCAAGACAAGATAAGGTTTAGCTTGGAGTTGAGGTAACCATGATTAATTTATTTTAGGGTTAAGGTGCAGATTTGTCAAGGAACTATTACAGAGGAGCATCTGGCACAAAAACAGCTGAGCGTACCTAAATTATCAATCAACAATTAAAAAGTGAAAAAAAAAACACAATAAGGGGAAAATTGGCCAACGGACTATTATCCTGTCACTATTACCCTATCACTGTCTTGGTGTCTCTGTCTTCCATTGACTGTCACAGTGTCGGCGACGTCGGCGTCTCCAAAACTTCCATTGTTGTTAGGTGTTCCATTCACCCTCTTAAACTCATCAAGGTCCATATGCAGCTTCAGGGCAAGAATCACGCACTGAAACCAAATCCAGCAGTCCACAGATTTCGACCAGCACGCGTCTTGCACCCTGGTTCCATCCCTCTGATGCCACAAGCAACAGTCATCGTTGCCACAGCTCCTGCTCGCATGGGTCCCATCCCTATTGGTGTTTGCCTTAACGTAATTGTGATAGTTGTTTTTTTAATAGTTATTTGGTACTTTTTTTCAATTTTAAATTTTTTATTGGTAATTTTGGTACCTTTAATTTTTTTTGTGCCAGATGCTCCTCGGGTAATAGTTCGTTGGCAAATCTTCACCTTAACCCTTTATTTTATATGCTTGTTTTGGACTGTAAGGTGTTTTCTAAACCTTACTTTCACATGAACTACTGGTATGTGTTTTGAAAAATGTATGCATATATCTGAATACGAAATTGTTTCATGGAAGCAGTGTATTTTCCAACACACACACACACATATATGTATGTCTCTCTGTGTGTGTCTATCTATCTATGTGCTAGCTATGAGATTGTGGTTGTTGTGCTAGCTATAATGTTATTGAGATTGTGGTTTTGTGCTAGCTATTATATTTGTTGTGAAATGTTGTATATGGAATGATGAATTTTGTAAGATATTGATATTATGTTGTTTGTTATGGAATGTTGTATATAGAATAATATATTGTACGATATTTTTGAAAATTATAGAGACATTGTTTATCTGCTACGGGATGTGTTGGGTTGTGTGGAAGAGATTTGAGGTGAAATTGTGTCCATTGGCTCTCTCATTTCTGGCCCAAAATTTGAGTTGACCGTTTTGGGCGAACACCTCTTTGTTATGGTATATCAGTGATAGTATGAGAGGGGACAATATTCTTGAAGTGACTAGCTAACCTTGGCCAGGTATACTAGCATTAATGGGCTGGAGGAGCATGATGGATGAGTGAGGATAGTTCTAATTATTGTTAATTAATATGTATTATTTAGTTATTATTGATATTATAATTATGTTAGTAAACCTACTTCGCTGACTTGCAATCCTTTCCTACATATTTGATAAACTAATTTTGGTTACAGGGACTTTATGTCTCACCCTGTCATTATTAATATTTTTTTCAGGCAAAACCTCTAATTTTATTAGAGGCCAAGGGAAGCAACCAAAGGCATAAGAGTTGTGAATTTTGTAAGTCTCTTTTGGTATTAGTGTTGTATGGAATTTTATATTGTCATTCTAGGACTCTCATGTTTTATATTATCGAACGCCGAATTTCTTTCTCACTATTGTCATCTCCATCTTTGAAGTATTTTAGAGAGATTATATGACATATGTTAAATTAGGTAATTTATTTAACTTCCATGATCTCTCCAAATTATATAAATAGGTTTGATATTAAGAATCGAAAGAGTATTTATAATAAAAAATAATTCATTTTTGTATTTTTTAAATGCCTGTAAATTTCCTTAACGGAAGATTTTATATTGGGTAGTCGCAAAACTAGGGTCAATATTTTTTTAAATATCTAGACATGTGATTAATTTTTTGAATAACATATTTCAAAGGAGATTATGAGCTTTAGAAGAGATCTTTGTACATATTACATCATCAGTAACCATGAAAACAATATACTCTACAAAATAATTGAAGCAAAATTTCTAGGGCATTATATATAGGGTTAAGGTGCAAAAACACATATGTGATTTTTTTAAAAAAAATGCATTCAACACCAAATGTTTGTTTAAAGGACAAAAGTAACTATAAACTTTGAAAATTAGGGCAAAAGTAACCATGACTATTAAATTAACTAAATGCCCTCAATTTTTGTGGTGGGCCCACATTATTGTTCTGAAAATACCCAAATGCCCCCAACTAAAAAAACCTATTCTTCACCATCCTCATCATTAGAATATGAGTATCAGTCTCTTTCTTTCTCCTACTTTACACAAATCACTCCGCCAACAATTCCCCTGTTTCACAAAAGGTAAGTTGCCAGTGATGAATGCGTGGATAGACTTTTAAATGAATTCAGGGGACCTACATGCTCTATCTTCTCTTTGTCATCTTCAATTTAAAATTAAAATTGGTCTCTACCTCTCTATATGTGTGTGCTAAGCTTTTGTTGCTCTGTTTTGGTCTGAGTGTTGTTGTGTTGAGGGGCTAAAATTGGTGTCCAACTCAATCCCACTTCTAAGATTATACCATAGCATGTTCCTGTTGGCATCTCTACACAATGAATTCACAAGATGAGAGAGCATTGTGATGCACCTGTCACAAGGTGTTCACAGAGGAGAGATTTTTGGAGGAAAAAATGAACACCTTGTGACAGTTGCATCACACTGCTCTGTCTCATCTTGTGAATTCATTGTGTAGAGATGCCAACAAGCAGTGGTAGTTAAGAACCATCCTTGATGTTTGTTCTTTACACAATTTAGAACTACTTTTAACTATCAGCTTCCAAAACTACTGATAAGAAATCATTCCATTAAAGTACTAAGCACGAGTTTAGTTTTCCGTAGGTGGATTCTATTTTTGATGTTGTTGCATTGTTGTCATATACTGAAACGCTATTTTGGTTATCACCTTCTCACAATGTTTTACTTCCTAATATCCTTTTTTCCTTCCTCATCCTTTCCAAGTCCTTTACCACAGTGCACCTCTCTCGATTCGATTGGATTTGACAAGTAATCTTGAAGGTAGCAACATTGGAATTTCTGAGACGATGTTGAGGAAGTTGATGGTGAAGAATAGGATTTT
The DNA here is from genome assembly GCA_025563575.1 of Acacia pycnantha. NCBI lineage: Eukaryota > Viridiplantae > Streptophyta > Magnoliopsida > Fabales > Fabaceae > Acacia > Acacia pycnantha. Next base: position 179,081 of record JAMWYP010000419.1, on the reverse strand, counting down.
TCTTTTGAGTTGGGGACATTTGGGTATTTTTGCCCCAATTTTCAAAATACTCATTTGGTGTTAATCATGTGTATTTTTGTACCTTAACCCTTGTGTGTATGTGTGTGTGTGAGACGATGTTGAGGAAGTTGATGGTGAAGAATAGGATTTTTCTTTTGAGTGGGGGCATTTGGGTATTTTTGCCCAAATTTTCAAAATACTCATTTGGTGTTAATCATGTGTGTGTATTAGTTAAAGTATACTTTTGGTCTTTAAAACTTGGGTTAAGGAGCAGATTTGCCAACAAACTATTACCCAAGAAGCATCTGGCAAAAAAATCAATTAAGGGTACCAAAATTACCAATCAACAATTAAAAAGTGAAAAAAAAAAAAACACAATTAAGTGCAGATTGGCCAACTAACTATTACCCCGTCACTGTCTTGGTGTCTTCGTCTTCCATTGACTGGTACAGTGCCGGCGACATCGGCGTCTCCAAAGCTTCCATTGTTGCTGGATGTTCCACTCACCCTCTTAAATTCATCAAGGTCCGTATGTAGCTTCAGGGCGAGAATCACGCACCGAAACCAAATCCAAACCGCTCTTTTCTCCAACGTCTCCGCCACCGTCCTACGACAGTGTCTCATATTTTAACGTAATTGTGATAGTTGTTTTTTTTAATAGTTATTTGGTACTTTTTTCACTTTTTAATTGTTGATTGGTAATTTTGGTACCCTCAATTGATTTTTGTGCCAAATTCTTCTTGGGTAATATAGTTCGTTGGCAAATCTGCACCTTAACCCTTAAAACTTTACATTGTTATTGATACTAATGGAAAATACTAGTGAGTATGTCATGTTGAGGATAAAGCAAGTTCACCACTTGCAACACTACACCTCATTTAATTTTAATCCCAAGTGGCATTTACTTAATTTGCATTATTTAATTATTTAAATAAAAATATAACTTAAATAAATTATTTTAATCAATTTCTTCATTGACTCTCTCTCCTTTCTTTGTCAAATCCTAGCCTTCTGCAGCAACACCCTCCTTCCTCTTCAGAGGTGAAGATGAAGAAAGAAGAAAGAGGAAAGAGGAGTTATTACTAACAATGGGTTCTTATCTTAATGCTAGGTTCGGCTTTGTTGAGCATATTGGCGCGAAACAGGTTACATCAATCTGACTACAACTTTGAAGACACCTCAATAAATTTCGACTATGTTGATATGTACGGGAAGTCGGCTCTCTCTCTCTCTGTTTTAATTAACAGTAATCACAATCTTGCCTCTTTCACCTTTAGATTAATTAAATAAGACAGGGATCAATTATGTATAATAAAATGATATTTTATGTGGTCGAATTTTATAGGACGATTCATTAGCTGAATATAGAAGTGGCTATGTGAATCTCTTAAAATTAAGAGGGGTGTTGTCGCAGTAGAAGTCTACGGTTTGACGATGAAGAAAGAAAATAGAAACTGAATGAAAAAATTGATTAAAATAATTTATTTAAAGTATATTTTTATTTAAAAAATAAAATAATGTAAATTAAGTAAATGTCGCGTGGGTTTAAAAATTAAATGATGTATTATATTACAAGTGGCTAGCTTTCTTCGTCAATATTACACAATTATTACTCAATTTTGTCTTGTCAGCATTTTTCGTTAATAACATTAACGGTATTCAGTTTTAATGACTAAAAGTATACTTTATAAAATGAAGGGATTAAAATTAAACTTCATGTAAACTTAAAGGACTAAAAGTATACGTTAACCTATATATATATTTTAAAAGTACAATTTTATGTTATCATCACTTGCATATTTATTCAGTACACTCAGAATGATATATGAATTAAATAACAGATTATGAGCTTGAAAGAGGTCATTACAGCCCTTGTCCATGTCATAACATCATTATTAAACAATGAAAATAAGATATTAAACCATCAAAGCAAAATCCTAATGAGGGCAATAACTGGGTATTGTCATTAAATACAAAGTGATATGCTAATAAACTTTTAAGATATTAGCATATATTTGACCTCCCTTCTCATTGCAAAGTATAATTTGCCATCACTCACCTTGACTCCTATGAGAATGCACTGAGATAGTTGATGTTGCGCTAGAGTAGGATCCGTCATCCACCAAAACTTCTTCATTAGGATATAAAGAAGGTTTTGGGGGCATTTCAAGACTTTCAACATCATTTGCTTCTAGCATCTCTATTAATTTACCCATTGAATGGCGATCTGCAGGCTTTAGTGGTATACACCATAGTGCAACTATGAACATCTTCTTTGCTAAATCCTTGTCCTCTTTGCTCAAATCTTCCATTTCTATATCCTTTTCTTCATCAAATTGATCATAAATCCACAATGGAAAGTAAAGTTGACTTGAATGTCGACATGGGGATTCAAATTCCTTCTTTGACTAGCCATTTCCATCAAAAGCATTCCAAAACTATAAACATCAGCCTTATAAGATACTCTCCCAATATTCTTATAGAACAATTCTGGAGCCATGTATCCAATTGTCCCTCTTGCTGCAGTCAGAGTTACAATGCTATCATCAACAGAATATAATCTTGCCAGTCCAAAATCTGAAATCTTTGGATTGAAATTTTCATCTAGTAGAATATTGTGGGGCTTGATATCAAAATGCAATATTTGCATGTCACAACCATGATGAAGGTAAGCAATTCCATGAGCTATTCCCAAAGATATCTCATGTATTTTACGATAACTTATAGAGATACTTCCTTCTTTAGAAAATATATATTTATCTAGTGAACCATTGGACATGAATTCATATACTAGAGCCTGTTTTGTCCCTTCCACACAAAAGCCTACAAGATGGACCACATTGAAATGGTGTATCCTCCTATAGTTGCCACTTCACTGATAAATTCTTGGCCATTAGCTTTGGATTTACCTAACATTTTGATAGCAACGTCAGGTCCACTCCTTAGCTTTCCTTATACACAGTGCCAAATCCTCCTTTACCTAGCTTATTCTTGAAACCTTTAGTCATTGCCTTTAATTCCTTATAAGAGTATTTTATTGGACTGAGGTCATGAAGTCTTATAAAATCTTCAATATCTTCATATATTAATAATTTTCTTCTACGCCATGTATAAATCAACAATACAGAAAGGAAGATAATACCGAGCAAAAATCGCATTGCGATATATGAGAAAAGAAATATTCCAAAGACTTTTCCGAATTTGATCAGAAGCTTTGTTGCTTCCAAATGGTACCTTGCTTGGTCGACTACATGCTTGTTCACTAACCAGAATAGTCCTGCAAATGTACATATATTTCCTTAAGTAACAAATAAATTAAAGTGTCTAGGGTAATACTCCTCTACTTCTTAATGTAAGATCTACTTATCCAATTTAAGTAAATTAAAGAAGCTAGATAAATTACTTAATTATAAAATATGTGACATGATCTCTCATTATTAATTTATCATATGTATTAAATGTAAGCTGAAGCAATCATACCAAATAAACATATGGCACTGGTTCATGCACAGTAATAAAGATCAAGCTTGAGGGTTGTTTTGAGAGGTTTAGAGTTAGCTTGGAGTACTATATGGATCTAGGAGGTTTCATGTCAAACTAGGCTTACTTTGAAATACTTTTTCTAGTAACTGATATAAAAATTATTCAATTAATTTGAGAATATTAAAAAAATGAGATAAGTTAGTTAACTATAACAGATGTGACTTAGTATCTCTAAAATGTCTTTGTCTAACATTATATTATACTCATTTGATCTTTAATGCAAGACATATATATTTATCAAATTTATAGAGAATGAGGAAGCTAAATAAACTATTTAATTATAACATACTCCTTTGGTCCTTAATGCAAGACCTGTTAAAATTATTTAATTTTTTGACAACTATTAAACTAATTTAATTAGTTTAATAAGGAAGTTAATTAATGTAATACCCGGATATTTATCTGGCATATTATAAATAAAAGTTGGATAATTCTGATAAGTGAAAATTCAATCTCCAGTCTTGTATAATTATAGCATATTTTCTAGGTAGAATTTCTACAAGAAATTAGGGAATTTAAGGGCCAAAGAGCCAAAATGACCAAAATGCCCCCGGAAAGGGTAATCAACTTAGGAAATTATGGGAAAAATACTAAAAGGCAGTAGAATGACCAAGTGAGTTAGGAGAGTATATTATCCATAATTATGGTAATTTAATAAAATATGAACTTGGGAAAATTGTATAAGAATGTTCAAAAAGTAGTAAAAAGACCAAAATACCCTTGTAATTATGGAATAATGCAAGAGGCATGAAAATACTAATGTTAATACAAGTGTATGAAGATAATGAGACATTGTAATTAAGAAAATTATCAAGTTATGATAATTAAGTAATTAAGTAATATTGGACTAATTACTTAAGCATAAGCAAAGGAAATTCAGTAATAATTATGTGAAGTTCAAAAATTAGTGGAAATTAGTGGAATATTAGTAAAAATGTATTTACTAATTAATTGGAAATTTCTATGAAAAATCATTGAGTTTAGGTATTTTTAAGCCTAAATACAAGAATGGACCAATTAGATAATTTTGTGGAAATTTTGGAAAAAAATAAATAAATAAATCATTAAATAATTAATTAAATAAAAATAAATATTTATTAAAATAAAAAGAAGGCCAGCCGAAATTTAAGGCCAAAAAGGGAAAAAAATATAAAAATGATATAAGATGCAAGTGGTCAAGTGGACATATAATAATAATATAATTTAATTAAAGCAAAAATTATGAATAGTAATATTTAAATTAGGAAACGGATCCTATCTAGAGATCTAGGAATAGGAATCCCAAGGTCAAGGTAAAATATTGATCGCTGAGTTTTTACCTTTAAGTGACCTCTTCCTAAATTAATTCGAAGTAGTTTGTGCATTTTCCTAATAAAACAAAATAGGAAAAATGCATATAGGCATAATTTTGGAAAAGAGGAAAATAAATTCTAACTCAACATTTAGGAATGGGTTTGAATTTATTTTGACATATTTGGAATCGGTGAATTTTTCTCGAAGAAGTTGGCATTCTCGAAATGCGTTCAAACCTAGACGCGATCGGACACGTTGAGGAAACTTCAATCGGATTGTTGAGGCCTATATGGAATCAAAATAAAGGTTGACTTGGACATTTCTACTAAGTGAGAACATGTTTCAAGTTGTAAATCCAGAATTTTGAGATTTTTCCGAAATCACGCGAATCGGTACCGATCGTGGGAAAACGGTTATAGGGGCATCAAGTGAGCTAAGTCACCACTTTTGGACCAATGAGGTGCTGCCACACAGCCCCTATGTCGACCAAGAGTGTGTGTGTGTGAAGAATTGGCTTCTTGAACAAGTTGCATTAATGGGTTATTACAACATTGAATTCCAAACAAATCCTTAGATTTTGCCAAACAAGTCCCTTGTTTTCACCTATAAATACCCCCTCCTTCACATTTTCTTCACACCAAATCCTCTTCCTTTGGCCGAAATCCTAGGGAGAGAAAGTAGAGAGAAGCTCTGGGGAAGTTCGCCAAGTCTTCAACGGGTAAGTCTTTCGGTCTTTAGTTTTTAGTTTTTAGTTCAATAGTTAGTAAGGCTAGAGTAGTCTTTATTTTTATGATTGGGTATCATATGGGAGGGCTATTTTAGTCTTTATTTTCAAGAATCATAAATGCGTCGAAGTTACGCGAAATTTTGGGAAGAAAATAGCCTATGTAGCGGAGCGCAGCGTAAATTCCGCCAAGTAGGGGTATAGGGGCAAAATGGTAATTTTTACCTAAAATGCCGATTATAATGTCAAATTACTAATGGAAGTGACATTATTCTCATAGGATATCTGAAACGTTGATTCTGCTTATTGTACGCCGCCGACGTGCCGTAGGGATTCTTGCACGTTTCTCCGTAGAAAGTACGTTTTCCGCCGGTAGTACCTAACGTTGTCCAACGAAGGTACGGACGCAGCATCGTAACACTAATCTTGCACATCTTAAATACTTATATGTCAATGATATGTTCGTAGACCGTTATACTGACAGCTTATACGGGTTATAGTTTTGATAACACCGTTTTGTTTTCCTAGCGGCGAGGACACGACTAATTATCGTGGCACCGGTGAATAGTGCAAGCCGTTGTTGTTATTTACCTTATGGGGCTTTACATATTGCTCGTGCTTATGTTTTGTCGGCATAATGATCATGCATCTCTAGTATGCTTATGATATACTTGTTGTATTAGCTCTAGAAATATCTCGTTGTCTCGTATACCGTATTGTTTGGGTATGAGGTTAATGCTATTCCGAGATTCAATATGTTGAATTGAATCTCATTTGTAGCTTCGGTCGGGAGGACCACGAGATCGTGGATCGAGGCAAATACCGGAGTAGGCATGCGGTGAAGACTGTTTCTATCTTTATCGCTTTACGCATTCCTTTCCGCTTTTCTGTTTCTATCTCGTTGTTCCTTTCTAAACCATAGGACTACCGTAATCTATACAATGTTACACAATGATTGATGTTTTGGCTAAGAATCCAAATGCTCTTTCGCTCTATTGCTCCACTCGATTGTTTGTTTGAAAAAAAAATTTTCCGCATTTCAAACATGGGATGTTACATTTTATGGTATCGTGAGCAATTTTTCTCGGCAAGTGTTTAACTATGTTACCACGACAGTTTGGTGCCGAAGGCAAGGCTAGTCTACGTGGGTGTGCCATAAGTCACCGCTAACCCAGGTGAGGCCCCCATGGTAGACACTTACACGGCCATTCTTCGGATAACGGAGTTAGGTTCTTAAGCCTTTTAACTTTGAGCACATTTTTGAAAATGAGTACTGATAAGGCCATTGGTGTAAATTACCGTTACATCCTGAATGACAATGCGGCACTGACACAGCGGTTAGAGTCGTACTATCATCAGTCTGAGGACTACACCACCACTACCAAAGAGAAATACCTGATGTTTCTAAGCCTTGTCAAAACTCACCAAAACGTCTATGGCCGTCACTCAGCGGGGGACTGGATTAGATCCACCCTGTACTACTTCCCTCAAACCCAACGCTGTACAAGGAAGCTGTGGATTGTAGAAACTAGGAAGTTTGGGTTGTATCTCCAAGTACTTTGGAATATTGTAAATACGTTTGAATAAGGAGATTGTACAAGAAGACTTGTATTAGGATTAGAATGACCAATATGTATTAACCTTATGAAATGAATATATGTGAATATATGTTTGGTGTGCAAATTGTTGTGCCATTTCTAATGTTTACATATTTTGTCATAATTATTTAAAGGAAAAAGAATAAAACATGGCGATACTAAGAGGTGCCGGTGCACCAAGAGGCCGAGGCCGTGGTCGAGGCCGAGGTAGAGGAAGAGGCGATGTACCTCGTGGATGAAAGAAACAATGAACCGAATCAACCCTGACGTGATGAAATTGAAGAAATGCGAGAACTCTACAGAACAAAGAGTTCTCGATTGATACTCTTCCGGCAAGACAGAACCAACAGACCGTGGAGGCACAAAGACAATTGGAAGCACGACAACATGAAGAGGAGCGAGAAATGAAGAAGAAAATAACCACAATGATGAAGAAGAATATGATGACAATGATGACAATGACAATGATGAAGACCAAGGGTCCGACGGATCCCAATCACCACCCTGCACTGACAAAGAGAAAGGACTACCAAAACCGGGTAAACCAGTTCTGCAAGTTGAAACCACCTGGTTTCCGAGGGAGGAGTGAGCTAGCTGAGGATTGGCTTCTGAGTCTTGAGAAGATTTTTGAAGTCATGGAATGCCCTGGAAATCGGATGGCCCAGCTAGCAATTTACAAGCTTGAGGGAGATGCTCACACGGTGGTTCCAACCGCGGAGGTTCCTACGTAAGAGGAAGGCACCTTGGAACAACAACCGGTGGTGGAAACAAGAGACCCTACCAACCGGGCAACAAAATTACCCTGCACAACCGGGATCCCTGACGTGTCCTAAATGCAAGAAGTACCATCCAGAGCCAATCGCGATGGGAAACAAGTCTGCTTCAAGTGTCGAAGCCCGGACACATTAGCCGATTGCCCCGAGAAGACCAGAGGCGAGACCTCCCACACCGCCGAATCTTTGCATTGACAAATACAGAGGCCAAGAAGTCCCCGGAGATGGTTCAAGGTACCATCTATCTCAATGGAAATCTACTTGAAGCATTGTATGACTCGGGTGCTAGTCACTGCTTATTTCCTATGATTGTGCAAGTCGCTTAGGATTGCATGCCCGTAGATTACCATTTGATCTTGTTGTATCTACACCGTTGGGTGTAAAGTCTTTAGCTTCTGATGCATGTATGAATTGTACCGCTAACGTGGATGGACGAGTTTCTAAAGTGGATCTTATCCGTCTACCTCTTCACAGCATCGACGTCATATTCTGATCACGAATCGGTTAACTACCAACGGTGCGATGATCGATCTGGGCAAAAGGAGATATCATTTGCCGGAGACAAGGTTGAAGTGAGCTCGAACTTTCTCTCCGCTACAGGTGACCGGTGCGTGAAGCAAGGATGTCATGCTTTCATGGTATTCTTTTCACCAAAGTCAAGTCGACCTTTCACTTCGAGACATTCCGTGGTGAATGATTTTCTCGATGTATTTCCTGAGGATCTTACCGAGTTACCTCCTATCCGAGAAGGAGTTCAACATTGACTTGATGCCCGGCACAGATCAATATCAAAGGCGCCGTATCGTATGGCTCCTAACGAGATGCAGGGAGTTGAAGAAGCGATGGAAGAGCTTTTGAAGAAGGGGTTCATTCGACCTAGCGTTTCACCGTGGGAGCCCCAAAGCTTTTTGTAAAGAAGAAAGATGGAAGTTTCCGACTCGCATCGACTACCGCGAACTCAACAAGGTGACCGTTAAAAACAAGTACCCACTTCCCGGATTGATGATCTTTTGGATCAATTGTCCGGTTCCACGCCTTTTCAAAGATTGATTTGCGTCGGGATACCATCGCTTGCGAGTTAAGGATGGCGATGTTCCCAAGACAAATTTCGTAACCGGATATGGGCATTATGAATTCCTTGTGATGCCCTTCGGATTAACAAATGCACTGCGGTATTCATGGATTACATGAACCGTATCTTCCGACAACACCTAGACCAATTTGTGGTGGTGTTCATCGATGACATCTTGATATATTCTAAGAGCAAAGAAGAGCACGAAGAACATCTCGCGAAAGGTGTTGAGCATACTCGGTGGAGAAGCAACTTTATGCTAAGTCGAGCAAATGCGAATTTTGGCCGCTGAAGTGAAATTTCTGGGCCATGTTATATCTAGCGGCGGAGTTGCGCTGATCCTAGCAAAGTAGAAGCGCCTGGACAGGTGGAAACGGCCGAGACCGGACGAGATCCGTAGTTTTCTTGGTCTGGCGGGATACTACCGCAGATTTATACGGATTTCTCGCGCCTTGCCCTACCATTGACAAAGCTTACGAGGAAGAATCAACCCTTTATATGGGGAGATGATTGTGAGGAGAGCTTTGAGTCCGAGGGAGAGGTTGACTACAAAGACCTGTATTGATTATCCCCGATCCAGATGAGACCTATGTTGTCACAGTGATGCCGGTGGGCAAGGATTGGGATGTGTCCTAATGCAGCGCAGGTGGTGGTGGCCTATGCCTCTCGTCACCGAAACCTCACGAGTTAAACTATCCTACACACGATCTAGAGCCGGCGCTATCGTGTTCGCTTTGAAGATATGGAGGCATTACCCGTACGGTAACCGTAGAGGTGTATTGTGACCACAAGAGTCTGAAATACTTGTTCGATCAACGAGAACTCAACATGAGACAACGTCGCTGGATGGAGCTGATTAAAGATTATACCCCGGAAATCAAGTATCATCCGGTAAAGCAAACGTTGTTGCCGATGCTCTTAGTAGAAAGACAAAGCGGGTATCATACATGATGATACAGAGCGAAACCGCCGGAAGATTTCGAGACCTGAATCTATCCAACCAAATCCGCATGGGTCGGCATGCACGCCCGATGCCTATCTTGCTACACTTCTTGCAAGTCAAGGGAGTATGATCGAGAGATGAAGTGGAAAAAGCTCAAGCAAGATGATTGGGCTATCGAGACTCGTGAGAAGATTTCTCGAGGTGAGACCCAAGACTATGACCTATCACTTAGTGGTTTGGTCGTGTATAAGCAGCGAATCTACATACCGCGCTGATGAATTAAGCGGTCAATAATGGACGAGGCTCATAAGAGTAAATACACTCTACATCCGTGGCATGGTCAAGATGTACCGTAGTATGAAATCCGAACTTTGGTGGCCCTGAATGAAGAAAGACGTAGAGAATACGTGGCGAACGATTGGCGGAGATTTATATCAAAGAGATAGTGAGATTACATGGTGTTCCTAAGAGCATTGTCTCTGATCGTGATACACGATTCAAATCCCGTTTCTGGCAAGCATTACATGAAGGTATGGGGACTAAGCTAAGGTTCAGTTCGGCTTATCACCCACAAACTGACGGTCAATGCGAAAGAACCATACGGTACGCCGGAGGATATGTCGCGAGCATGTGCCACTGGATTTCAAAGGAAGTTGGGATCAACACCTTTCGCTAGCTGAATTTGCATATAACAACAGTTATCATGCTAGTATACAAATGGCCCCGTTCGAGGCATTGTATGGGCGGAAGTGTCAATCACCATTGTGCTGGACAGATTCGTCCGAGAAGCAGTTACTTGGGCCGGATATGCTTGAGCAAACCTCTGAGCAGATCGCACCGATCAAGAAGAGACTCCTAGCGGCACATAGTAGACAAGAGCTATGCCGACAAAAGGAGGAGACCTCTAACGTTTTATGTCGGCGACCATGTATTTCTAAAGTTATCTCCCAGAATCGGTGCCTGCAGACGCTCAAGAGGAAGAAACTCACCCACTCAGACGTTGGACCATTCGAAATTTTGGCTAAGCGCGAGAAGTAGCTTATCGCTAGCTTTACCCCGAACCTCGAGTAATCTCCACGACGTTTTCACGTGTCACAATTGAAGAAATACCAACCTGACCATGATCATGTCATCGAGTACGAGGATGTTGAAGTACGGCATGATAATACCTTCATCGTTGAGCCGCATGCATCATTGATCATAAGGAGAAGCGGCTCGTAAATAAGACTATTTCGATAGTGAAGGTGGTCTCGAAGGGTTTAACACCCGAAGAGGCAACATGGGAAACCGAGAGTGACATGAAGGAGAAGTACCCAGTTCATGGCCCGAAGTTTAGTTAGTATAGATTAAATTTCGAGGGCGAAATTTTGTGTAAGGGGAGAAATGTAATACCCTGATATTTATCCGGCATATTATAAATAAAAGTTGGATAATTTCGATAAGTGAAAATTCAATCTCCAGTCTTGTATAATTATAGCATATTTTCTAGGTAGAATTTCTACAAGAAATTAGGAAATTTAAGGGCCAAAGAGCCAAAATGACCAAAATGCCCCTGAAAGGGTAATCAACTTAGGAAATTATGGGAAAATACTAAAAGGCAGTAAATGACCAAGTGAATTAGGAGAGTATATTATCCATAATTATGGTAATTTAATAAAATATGAACTTGGGAAAATTGTATAAGAATGTTCAAAAAGTAGTAAAAAGACCAAAATACCCTTGTAATTATGGAATAATGTTAGAGGTATGAAAATACTAATGTTAATACAAGAGTATGAAGATAATGAGACATTGTAATTAAGAAAATTATCAAGTTATGATAATTAAGTAATTAAGTAATATTGGGCTAATTACTTAAGCATAAGCAAAGGAAATTCAGTAATAATTATGTGAAGTTCAAAAATTAGTGGAAATTAGTTTAATATTAGTAAAAATGTATTTACTAATTAATTGGAAATTTTTATGAAAAATAGTTGAGTTTAGGTATTTTTAAGCATAAATACAAGAATGGACCAATTAGGTAATTTTGTGAAATTTTTGGAAAAAAATAAATAAATAAATCATTAAATAATTAATTAAATAAAAAATAAATATTTATTAAAATAAAAAAGGCCAGCCGAAATTTAAGGCCAAATAAAAAGAAAAAAATATAAAAAAATGATATAAGATACAAGTGGTCAAGTTGCACATATAATAATAATATAATTTAATTAAAGCAAAAATTATGAATAGTAATATTTAAATTAGGAAACGGATCCTATCTAGAGATCTAGGAATAGGAATCCCAAGGTCAAGGTAAAATATTGATCGCTGAGTTTTTACCTTTAAGTGACCTCTTCCTAAGTTAATTCCGAGTAGTTTAGGCATTTTCCTAATAAAACAAAATAGGGAAAAATGCATATAGGCATAATTTTGGAAAAGAGGAAAATAAATTCTAACTCAACATTTAGGAATGGGTTTGAATTTATTTTGACATATTTGGAATCAGTGAATTTTTCAAGAGATTGGTATTCTCGAAATGCTCGAAACCTGACGCGATCGGACACGCTGAGGAAACTTCAACTCGGACTGTTGAAGGCCTATATGGAATCAAAATTTAGGTTAACTTGGACATTTCTACTAAGTGAGAACATGTTTGCGAAGTTGTAAATCCGAATTTTGAGATTTTTCCGAAATCACGCGAATCGGGTACCGATCGGGAAAACCGGGCATCAAGTGAGCTAAGTCACCACTTTTGGACCAATGAGGTGCTGCCACACAGCCCTCTATGTCGACCAAGAGTGTGTGTGTGGAAGAATTGGCTTCTTGAACAAGTTGCATTAATGGGTTATTACAACATTGAATTCCAAACAAATCCTTAGATTTTGCCAAACAAGTCCCTTGTTTCACTATAAATACCCCCTCCTTCACATTTTCTTCACACCAAAATCCTCTTCCTTTGGCCGAAATCCTAGGGAGAGAAAGTAGAGAGAGAAGCTATGGGGAAGTTCACAAGTCTTCAACGGGTAAGTCTTTCGGCCTTTAGTTTTTAGTTTTTAGTTCAATAGTTAGTAAGGCTAGAGTAGTCTTTATTTTTATGATTGGGTATCATATGGGAGGGCTATTTTAGTCTTTATTTTCAAGAATCATAAATGCGTCGAAGTTCTGGCGAAATTTTGGGAAGAAAATAGCCTATGTAGCCAGGCGCCGGCGAAATTCCGCCTAGGTAGGTATAGAGGGCAAAATGGTAATTTTTACCTAAATGCCGCTTATAATGTCAAATTACTAATGGAAGTGACATTATTCTCATAGGATATCTGAAACGTTGATTCTCACGCCACGCTTACGCGACGTGCTGTAGGATTCTTGCACGTTCTCCGTAGAAAGTACGTTTCACCGGTAGTACCTAACGTTGCCAACGAAGGTACGGACGCTGCATCGTAACACTAATCTTGTGCTTCTTAAATACTTATATGTCAATGATATGTTCGTAGACCGTTATACGAGACAGGTATACGATTATAGTTTTGATAACACCGTTTTGTTTTCCTAGCGTCGAGGACACGACTAATTATCGTGGCACCGGTGAATAGTGCAAGTCCGTTGTTGTTATTTACCTTATGGGGCTTTACATATTGCTCCGTGCTTATGTTTTGTCGGCATAATGATCATGCATCTCTAGTATGCTTATGATATACTGTTGTATTAGCTCTAGAAATATCAGTTGTCAGTATATCGTATTGTTTGGGTATGAGGTTACTCTTACACGAGATTCAATATGGTGAATTGAATCTACACTGTAGCTTCAGTCGTCAGGACCACGGATCGTGGATCGAGGCAAATACCCTGAGTAGGCATGCAACAAGACTGCTTCTATCTTTATCGCTTTACGCATTCCTTTCCGCTCGTTTCTATCTGTTGTTTCTAAACCATAGGACTCCGTAATCTATACAATGTTACACAATGGTTGATGTTTTGGCTAAGAATCCAAATGCTCTTTCGCTCTATTGCTCCACTCTGATTGTTTGTTTGAAAAAAAAAAAAATTCCGCATTTCAAACATGGGATGTTACAATTAATATGTCATTTTTTTCCAAAATACCCTAATCATCTTCCTTAATTCCCTCCATATCTCTTTTACTTGATTATTGTTGGTAGAATATCAATAGGAGTAAGTGGGAGAAAATTTGATAAATATAGAAAACATGTATTATATTTGGTATCAAAATCAACTCTCGAATTCAGTTTCACATTAAAGACTAGACGAGTATGTGACATGACTCCCTTAAATATAAGAGATAAAATGAAAAAATATCTTATAAGTTACATAAATTGGAAAAAATAATTAATATAATAAACAAAATTTATATTCAAATACAACTTCTCCCACACCCAACCACCGGGGTGGACGGCATGTGGATAAGGATCTTGTATCATTTATAATCAAATACAACTTCCAACCACACACACACAGATCGCCCTCCCTCATTTCTTAATATTGTTTGAGCCCTTTCAAACCAGCTCTTATATTAGAAATCAGAGTAAGTATTATATATATAATGTTAAGGGAAAAAATAAAAAAATTAAAGCTAAATTATATAAAACCCCTAAAACTTTGGATTAATTGCATATAACCCCTAATATTTCAAAGTTTAAATTTTAACCCCTTAACCTTTTAATTTTTATTATTAACCTCTATCGTTAACTAACCGTTATATATATAATAGAAATTACTACATAAGATTAAAAGATGACATGTGGTGTCATCTGTAAATTACTAATTTCATAAAACCTATGAACTTTAACCAGTTACAGATAACTCTCTGAATTTGATCAATTACAAATATATAAACCCCTTGATATTTCAAAATTTAAATTTAACTCCCTTAAATTTTGATTTATAATATTAAACCACATGTCGTTGCTTTTACTATTTTAATAATTTTTTTAAGATCTAACTATCATTTGTCAATTAAATTAGCTTTTTTGTATGGAAAAAACTAGAATAATAATATTTAAAACTATAAAAATACACATTGAACCTCTTATTCTAGTAAAGATATGCATTACTAATAAAAAATTAAAAAGGCATACGAAAAAGCTATTTTAATTGATAAGCGAAAATAAAAATGTTAATACATTTACTTATTGAATAAGCGGGACAACTACAGAGACTGACTCCTAAATAGGTAATTGTTACCTAGCAAATAAGCGTAGCTTTGTCAGCTTTCCTACATCGCCCATCAATAAAACACCATTAATTCATCATCAGCATAACATTATAAAATCCAGGTAATAAGGAAGTATAAGTTGGTAAATAACCATTCGTCCACTACTTAAAATTTATAATTCATTTTTTAGGAAATATCCTTCAAAATTTTATAATTTCAAAGGGTTTCTTCTATCTTTTCCCTTAAATTTAAGTAGCCTAGATCTTATTACAACAACAAGGAGCACCGATGAGCACTAAGAAAACTTTGGTTCAATTCTATTAGACCTTGCAGTACAATGCAACGCTAATATATAGTAAAAAGAATTTGTACCCTGATTTTGTATTTTTAAATCTAATTATTTGATAGCCTAACAACAATGGTTATCTATTTATCATATTATCTATCAATCATGAATAATGAATAATGGTAGTGGTGTTAGAATTCTTTTTTCATTCAATCAAAGTAAACACATTCACACACACAACCATATTAACCGTTATAGTTGTTCTAAGGACAGGAACTTTGTCACCCTTGGAGAACCTAGACTTCATATATTATGAATAAAGGGGATATATAAGACCATATGGTCAAAATATTGTGAAAGGGACTTACGACAAGATGGGATCCAATAATCTGATTGAAATATGAATCAGGTACTTACCACCGCAACTGGAAAGAGGTTTTCCAAGGGGGGAAACACATGATCCAAATGTCACGCATTGCGCCCTTTGACTTTCTGCGCTGAAATCGCAGTAAGTGTCCTTTTGACAATTAAGATCAGCACAAACTCGTGGCAACCATGAAAGCTCAAATCCAGAGGAAAGCAGTGTGTGGATATCAGTGTAGGACTTGATTCCACCTGGCACCAATGATTTCCAATCTTGGGCTATGAGGGTCACCAATTTCAGACGACACTGAGGTTTAAACTGGTGAGCTGGCAAGTCTCCAGCCACAGCATAAAGATGGCCTCCTCCTTTGGATTCCCAATTCACACAGGGAGCCGTATCCACGGACGCTGTTTCGTCCCTCACTGGAAATTGCTGCAGTTCAGGTCTGTTCTCCACCTGCTTGAATAAATTTATAAAATCTGGATTCTATAGTTGTTTAGAAATCTCCGTGGATAAGCTGCTAACTGGAGGCTATTTCAGAGGAGTTGAGAGAGACAAACCAGAGAGGAACGAATCTAAGAGAGAGCTCCTAGAGGCATATTGGCCCTTCTGAATTCCTGCATCTACGAGTCTTATCATTGTAGGCCTCACCACTTGTAGTTAGTTTAATCAGCACCAGGAGAGTGATCGGTTCTTCCTAGCACAGCTCATGTCTGTTCCTTTCACCCGGTATCTTCCCCAAGGAAGGTGATTGTTGTTTGTTTAGAATCTTGTCAATGAAGGATTATATTGTCATTTCATAACTAACTCTTGTGTTCTGTGGTGAGAAGCAGAGGGCGCACAGAAAACCAGAAGTCGGAATGGATACGAGATGTGCTTCACCATGAATAGCTTGCTTGAAGTCCAGGATACGTTGGCATGCTCAGAACTCACCTCCTT
Source organism: Acacia pycnantha (assembly GCA_025563575.1). Lineage (NCBI taxonomy): Eukaryota > Viridiplantae > Streptophyta > Magnoliopsida > Fabales > Fabaceae > Acacia > Acacia pycnantha. The sequence continues at coordinate 162,397 of JAMWYP010000419.1, read as the reverse complement.
CCGTTAGAAGCATTTAATCCAGTTCAGCAAATTTCTCCTCAACTTAAGTTTCCTTTCCTTCTCTATATATTTAATTTTGACCCCTCAATCTTCCCCTTAATTCTTTCACCTATCCCTTTTGACCCATATATCTTACCAATAATTTACAGAGAGCTTATCTTGTTGTATTGATCTCAAATTCTTGAGTTCAAGGTATTTCTTAAAAATATAAAAATGTTCTCCTTTTTTAGAATCTCAGTTCAAAGATACTGCTATCTTCATAAAACTCGTAAGAGATGAAATTAGGGTAAGGAATAAGAAAGGAGAACAATTGCTTCTGAATTCCTGCATCTACGAGGCTGATTGTGTAGTTTTGCTTTTTATTCCACCACTCAGTATGTTCCTAGCACCTCATTTTCCTATCACCCGGTATCTTTAATACCGTTTTGACTAGAATCATGTAAATGAAAGAGTGATTTGTTTACAAGGTATCATTTGTGGTGACCAAGTATTTCAGGTATCTCGAAGTCGGAATGGATATGAATATTTGTGATAATGCCGAACTAAAAGAATTTATTGGCGTATTTCAGAACTAGAATTTGTCAGAACAGAAAGCTGAGAACTTTAAAACAATAATTTCTCGTTTCCATCTCTGAAAATAATAATAGCTGCTGCACTTATGAATGTAGCTTAGCTTCCATCGTTTTAAAACAAAATCTAGGTCATTTATCTGTATGTTTTCAAAAAATCAGGGTTAATCCAAAACTGTTATAGGAAACTATAATGTCTTTTTCTTTGCATGCCTCCCTTCCATGCATCTTCCTTCATGGGCCGGCAGCTTTATTATTTATTACCCAAAGGGTTAATGTGTGATTTGGTCAATAAATTATTGGTTTAAGAGCATCCAACACCAATTACTCCATCTCATTCCTTATTATAAGGCACCAACTAACAAGTTTATTTGGTCCTTTTTATAAGTACATTTTGTTCCCAATAAACATTAATTATTTGTTTCCATGTCGCCCATAATTAATGAGGGTAGTGGGTGAGAGTAATAATTAATATAATATTAGAATTTAAAGCAATTAGTAGGGGTAATATTGGAAGTTACTTAAATTGTGGGACAACTTTATTGACTTTAACTATTTTTATTGGTTTGTGAGATTTGTTAGTTGGTGCCTTATAATAAGGAACGAGAGGAGTAATTATTAAGTGGACCAAAATACTAACAAACTTTTAAAAGGAGCGTCGGCACAACAAACTTTTAAAAAGAAAGCGTTATTTCGCCTTGGTAGAAAAGTTAACTACCGTTATCTAAGTGCGATTGACCAACGAACTTTTACTCGAGGAGCGCCAAAGACAAAAAAGTTTTATTTAGGAAGCCTTGGACTAAAAATTCTAAATTTTATTAAATTAAATAATTTTTTTCTCAATTGTCATTATTCAAAACTACTTGTATGATATCTATGGACAAAAATTACTCATTCTTCAATTTTGTCAAAATTATAATTTACTAAAATAAACAAAAGTTTTAATTAAAAATATAATTATATGATTTAAATAAAACTAAAGGTGTTTTATAGTTTATTATATATGTTTAAAAAAAAGTATATGATTTATTTTTATTTTAGAAGAAATTTATGTGAGTTAAAAAATTGTTAATAAAATTTAAAAAATCTATTATATCCGGAAAGAAATGAAATGAGTTTAATTTTTATTTTTATAAAATGAGTTTAATGGATATCAACGTTGATACTTAATAATATAAATCCAGCAATTTGATGATATATTTGTTAATTAAATGATCTATTGCTTATATGGATATGAGACTTTCGTGGTCGGATTATATTATTAAATATCAACGTTGATATCCATTCAAACTCTTTTATAAAAATAAAAATTAAACTCATTTCATTTCTTTCAAGATATAATATATTTTTAAATTTTATTAACATTAAATGAATTTTTTCATCATATAAATTTCTTCTAAAAATAAAAATAAATCATATATTTTTTTGTTTAACATATATAATAAACTATAAAACACCTTGAATTTTATTCAAATCATATAATTATATTTTGAATTAAAACTTTTGTTTATTTTAGCAAATTATAATTTTGACAAAATTGAAGAATGAGTAATTTTTGTCTATAAATATCTATACAAGTAGTTTAAAATAATGACAATTGAGAAAAAAATTATTTAATTTAGTAAAATTTAGAACTTTATGGCAGGCGTTCTCAAGTTAAAGTTCGCTCCGAGATAACGGACGTTAACTTTTTCTACTTGGCGTTGTGCTAGGCTCCTTTTTAGAAGTTTGTTGGTATACCCTGGTTGACTTAATAGTTAATTGTGTTGGACGCTTCATGACCGATAGTTAATTGAGTCAAATCTCACATTAATCCTTACGCAAATTTTATCTTTTTCCTTCCCTAATTTGAATTAAGTTTCTGCTTTGACTTTTCTTCCTGACTGGTCCACAACACAAGGCCAACGTGCATCACCCCACTTCCCTTCCCCTGCTTTCATTTTGAATGAGACATGTGACGCGTCTCTTAACACTTACTTCACTGATCACCAACACCATAACCCTTTCTCTGTGTCCGTATCTGACAATAATAGATAGCTGCTGCGCTTATGAATCCTTAGCTTCTTGCTTCGAAGCCTTTTCTTCTCAACTCGATCCCATCCTTCTTATCTATATATATATAGATATCTAGGAATCTCGATCCAAGTTCCAGACTTTAAAAAAAAAAAAAAACAATTCCTTTGTTTACAATGGCAGATTTTTGTTGTTGGTGATGGTGAGAACCAGCAGGTGCTTCATCATCAAACTCTTCCATTCCGTCTATAATCAAACTCTTCATTCTCACATCTTTATTATAATCGAACCACCAGAATTAATGGAAACTGAGTCATCAAACTCTTCAATTCCGGTCTTTAGCTTTATAATGTAGTAGTAGATTGTTAGATAGATTGAGTAAGTAGAGTGAGATTCCTGCTTCTTACGTGCAGAAGATCTCACAGGTCATAGTCCCATTGAGTCAGACTATGAATCCCACTAGAGTAGATTCTCAGATATCCAGAAGGTTAGGGGTCCAAAATGGTAATTTCTACCTAAATACTATTATAGTAGATCATTAATCAAATGATTTATATTTCAAAATATGTTGGAGTAGGACCTATGTCAAATTGTTGAGGTACTTCAATTGTAGCTTGTCTTGGACAAAATTGACCATAGGAGTCCAACGTAAAATGCCCATTTTGACTAAAAATTCCAAATTGTAACGATAGATCCTAACAAGTACATTGTTTGTGTTGATAGGATATCACGATTACGTTCGACCTCTTGCCAAATAGTATTAAAACAAATCCAGGACGTAATCACTTGAAGGTACGTTCGCGTCTTTGTACCTTTACCGATGTTTAAGATGCATAATGCACTATGTGTATGGAATGCTTACATGAAGTAGAGATAGATCGTGATATGTTTTGTCTTTTTTATGCTTTTATTCATCATCAGTGTGAGTGTGAAATTGAATGTAAATTTGCTTGTGCTCCTAGGTAACTTCATAGCTAGGTTGACACATGTACTATGGTTATGTCTTTGTTGGGATATGTTTGTAGCTTATGGTATCCTGCCGGCATATGCCGTACGAAAAAAGGAGGTTATGACATCGGTGAGGATCTCTACTCTTGATTTTGTTTCGGCGGAAGACGAGGCAGATAAAGGCAAGCTCCCAGCATGGTCCATTTGAAGATTCTTTTGATGTTAGAGGCAAGCTTTCAGATTATTGCCCTTTACTTTTTGAAAACTCTAGTTGTTGAACCGTTAACGTAGATAGGTGGGCATTTATATCGATATATGGATTCAAAGGTAACTCAATGCTCTACTACGATGATTTTAAATGAGAATTTTATCTTTGCTTTGGAAACGAGTTACAATAATTCGGATCATGATGGAAAAGATTTCATTAATGAAATGGGCACGATGGGCAAAATTCATCACATCAATGTTGTTCGTTTGTTGGGTTTTGTCTTTGATGGTTGTCACCGAGCTCTTGTTTATGATTTTTTCCCTAATGGTTCCCTCCAAAAGTTCATATCTTCCCCTGACAACAAGGAAAGTTTCATGGGATGGTCAAAACTCCAACAAATTGCTCTTGCCATAGCCAGAGGGATTGAATATCTTCACCAAGGTTGTGATTATAGAATTATTCATTTTGATATCAATCCTCGCAATGTGTTACTAGATGACAATTTTACTCCCAAAATTTCTGATTTTGGTTTAGCAAAATTGTGTTCTAAAAATCAAAGTACAGTGTCAATGACGGCAATAGAGGAACCTTAGGATATATTGCCCAGAAGTTTTCTCTCGAAATTTTGGAAATGCGTCATACAAATCAGATATTTATAGTTATGGAATACTACTTTTGGAAATGGTCGGTGGAAGGAAAAATGTTGATACAAATAAAGAAACTTTTCAAATTTTGTATCCAGAATGGATCCATAATTTGATTGAAGGAAGAGACGTAAGTATTTATATAGAAGATGAAGTTGACATCAGAATTGCTAAAAAACTAGCAATTGTAGGACTTTGGTGCATTCAGTGGCATTCAATAAATCGTCCATCCATGAAAACATTGATACAAATGCTGGAAGGAGAAGTAGATAAATTGAAGGTGCCTCTCAATCCATTTGGTTTTACTGCCTCAACCAATTCAAGTATCACTGTTCCTACAAAACATTTGAATTTAGGGTTAGATGTGATTCATGAATTAGAGTAAGTATATATGTTATGGCTTGCCAATATATATAGCTTTTACATTTATTGAGAATATTTTGTAAGATCCATATGAATCTTTTTATTATCATCATGAATGTGCCAATTTAAGCCGCCTTTTTAACATTGCAATATTTTACTTATTCGACAACATTGTGAATTATAGAGGACGATAGAATACATGAAATTCGAGTTTACTGGAAGATTATAAATCAAATGTAGTACTATATTAGTATGACATTTGTGCCATCTAATAAAATAACTTGCCATAAAGTTCAGTGACTTGAGGAAAAACTTAAAACTACAGTGGTATAATACACTCTTGTTTGAGTGCGCAGTTGCCTTGTTTCCATTCCTTCAAAAGTCAATCTCCTTGTCCAAAGTTCATACTATCTTAATCCTTAATATAAAAGTTAGTTGGCTTGGATTTGATTTGATTTTAAACATAAGATCTCAATCCACTTTATTCTCCAAATTTATATTTTCATTTCGTTAAAAATCATTCTCCTCCTTTAGCCCATACTTTATATAAAACTTTTCCCCCTTCAAATTTGTGATTAACTTAAAAAAATTTCTTGGATAAAAAGATCATAATATATAATTGGAAATTAGAATGAAGGACCAAGAGGAAAAAATATTTATTGAGAAGGACCATAAAAATTGTAATTATTTAGAAGGACCATATATAAAAATATAAAATTAAAAGTACTAAAATGCTCCTAACAGAATCTCCTACATTTCCTTCAACGTTCTCTTCCCATTCTTTTTTTTTTAACTAATAAAAAATTTTTTAGTTTCATTAAATTAAACAATAATTTTCTAAATTTTCATTTTTCACAACTTGAATATATATCTATGAAAAAAAAATTATGCATTCTTCAATTTGTAAAAATTATAATTGTTTTTAAATAAAAAAATTGTAATCCAAGATGGAATTATATTTTAATAAGAATCAAGGTCTCTTATAATTTATCATATATGTTAAAACAATAAAGTTTGTATGATTTATTTTTGTTTTAGAAGAAATTTATGTGGGTTAAAAATTCATGTAATGTTAATAAAATTAAAAAATCTAGTTAACCTATTATATCCTTAAAAAAATGATATAATTTTTTTTATTTATATAAAGCTTAATTGATAATACATGAGGTTTGATTAGGGACAATTTAGTTAAAATTCAAACCGTGAAATAAGTTTAGTTTTCATTTTTAACAGTTATTAATTAAATAATATCTCCAAAAAAAAGATATAATCATATCATGATAGACAATTTAGTTTTAATTTTAGTTTGTTTTTTTAAATTATGAATACAAGAGATAATACATGAGGTTTGATTAGGGGCAATTAAGTGATTTTAAATTTATAGTATGATGTTTGGTCCTTCTAAGTAATTACAATTTTTATGGTCCTTTATAATAAATATTATTTTCTCTTGGTCCTTTATTTTAATTTTCGCTATAATTAAACAAGCAGTTCAAACATAATTAGAAGACAAAAGAAAATAAAGGGAAGGAAGATAAGAAATTAATAAAATAGGCACTGTTGATTGTGGAAAACAGGTGACATTCATATTTGACGTCTTTGTCTAATATTGTTATGACTTTTTTCTCAAAGTATCAAAAATATGTTTTTTTTCCTTGAGATTTTATCATCTCTTTCTAAATTAATTTGTGATTTTGTATGTTTAGATTGAGAATAAATGTGATTTTATATAATCATAATTTTTATAAGTGACATTTGATTAAAAATGATATTGATTAACCATAATTTTTGTTTGAATACTTTTTAATATAATTAAGTGACTTTGATAAATGTGATTATGCTTGGATTTCATTTATTAAAGTCACTTATAGATGTATAGTAAAAAAGGGTATGGATTTTCTAATAATTACATTGTTTATTTATATTTTCAAAATTATATTTCATAATAATAATAATAATTTGTATCAAATATAGTTTAATAAGTGACATGAATATCCAAATATTATTTTCATTTTATTATTGTTATTGCTAAAAATAATTTAAAATTTTAAGTGAATTAAAAATTTTAAATAAAAGATATCATATATTAAACAAGAAATAAATGAAAACTAAAGAAGTAGGGGTAGATATATAGAAGAAATTATCAATAGACCTTTCTCTCAATTATTCTTTCTCCGGCAAGGCCGACACACACACATTGGTTGATGAAATTTTATTCCACTTTCTCGAATAATCATTCACTTTTTCCTTTTGCTCCTCCTTAATTTTACGCTGGCCCATCCAGTACGCATGCCCGGAAGGCGCAAGGGAGAGACGCTGACCCCACACGCAACACATTTATTTTCAACTTCTTTGCCATTTGTGTAATAGTTTTTTTCCATAAAACTTTCGGATATTTTTTTCTCTTTCTAACTGTTACGGATTTATATAAGGCCCATTAGCGATGCGGCCCAATAACAGGGGATCTATCATGATCGCCAACAGATCAGATAAGATCATAACCAACAGTACAAAACAAGGAGATAATCAAGTGGAAATCTACATATCACAAATATGAGGCATGAGCAAGACCAGTATGTACTCTGACATATATACGAGTTAAACCCTAAAGGTACACATCTTCTATCTCTGCCTCTCTCTATTCCAATTGCATATACGCACCATAGAGCCACTTGATGTTCCAACTATGGCTATACGCCTCCAGTTATCCTCGAACTACGTGGACTTTGATCCCTCTTCAGAGTACGTTAGGCCCACATAGAATCGCTCCTAGGTCAAGTCCCTTATAGAACATCAACAGGGTATGCCCTTCGGGGCTAGACAATGTGTTCTATCACCGGAACAGTCATCGCCCGTCTAGTGGGACGTATAAATTTCGTATTCCAGTGACCAAGTATATTAACAATTCCGATCTTCAAATGCCAAGACTAATAATCATAAAGTTTTATGGTTAGGGTTTGTGATGTGGAGCATTAAAAATTTGGGACAATTAACATCTCATTGCATTCGAGTTGGATACATGATAGAAGCCGATTAAACATGGTATACGGAGGAGAAAGAAGCCAATCGGAGGCACGTACACCGGTCAGTCTGAGATGATGTTTGTTACCTCGAACTCCCGCCGAAAGCGACGACAAGGTTTTGAGTTCGGAAAAGAGGAGAGATGGACACGGCAGCACGAGCACGGGGCGTGCTTGGCAACCGCACGTACAAACCTCTCCGCCTCAAACCCTTAATTACGATCGCCACCTTTTTACCATCTCCTGCTTTGAAATTCTCAACGCGGTCCCCTTTTGGCCTTACTGATTCGCCCAGGCCAAACCACCTAATCATTTTGGTCTTCCTAATACCTCTCTCTCCTCCATTATGTCTCTTCGGTCGGTCCGATAACATCTCAGGCCTCGCTTGGTTACCACGACTCCCGCTACTCTCATGTTCTGAGGCGGCAAACCTCTTCCGCCTCTACGGGATGCTCGCACCTCAGCCGTGGCAGCTGCGTTAAAACCCTTCGAAGGCCACTCAGCGTCGTTTATTCCATGTCAATTCAATCCCATTCTAATTTTACATTTGTCTCACGGTTCCTTTGATGAAGCGATCGGGTTTGGGAGGTTAAGGCGAGTGGAGTGTATTCACTGGTCAAAAAGCAAGTTTGACCAGGGACCTTTCTGCAAAGTTTAAAAGGTTTCTCACAGGGACCTAAGTGAAATCTCCAAAAGGTTTCATAAAAGGACCTAAGTGAAAACCTCAAAAGATTTCATAAAAGGACCTAAGTGAAAATCTCAAAAGGTTTCATACAACTGGTTTTCCTCGACCTCTCAAAGGTTTCGCTCGGCCCGTTTGGGAATCAAAGCGCAGCATTACCTGGATCTTTGAGGCATTACCTCGGATCTTTGGGGTAGGTGACTTCGATAGCGGATGAAAAGTTCCATGGCGAAACATCGGACTTCAATCGAATCTTTGGCCACTATATTTGGTTTAAACCAGGCTCGCATGAATTTTAAGGCGGACCCCGGTTACAGAGTAACCTGGGTAACATCCCAGCGGCTCAAAGACTTGAACTACACTGGTGCAGGGGCAACACAATGGATAAACCGAGTCAGGGTTACGACACCCATAATGGAAGAAATTGATAAAAATTTCGAGTATCCCGGAAATTGATAGGCCAAGAAAGGGTTTAAGTATCCTCGAAAGAAATTGATGATCCCACGAAATCAAGATTTTCATGATTCGATTCTCCTTGCTCGGCGAGGAAATGCTCGCGCAAATTGTTCGGTTCCTCTGCTCTTCGATAATGAAGGGGGAAGATGGCGGGCGGAGAATCTTCATTCCTTGACCGAGATACATCCAGCTTGGAAGCAAGGGCCTCGGCAGATGGTGACTATGACGTTGGCATGCAGAGCATCGGAGCCGAGATCAAAGTTTTGAAGGAGGGAAGGGTTCACCGAACAATGCCGAGATTATGGATTTTGAAGAAGGACTCGCTACCTAAAGTCCATTGCTTGTAGCCGACAAGAGTGACAGGAGAAACCTCGGTCGAGTTGCAGCGAGACCACTACGTGTAAGGATCATATCACCGATCTCGGCAAGCGGTTCCTTTATGATTTCATCAATACAATACGATGGAACCACAGATACGGTTCCGTTTGATGGAACCAAATGCCGAGATGCCGCAAAGTTCCGACAAGTAGTTTGAATGCGTGTCGGGTTGAAGATGCTTGAGTGCAGTAAAACTTGGTGTCGGGATGCACATCGTCATATACAAGACCGAAACCAAATTCTAAAAAGCATGGATATCTCAACTGACAAGGCCGAGATTATTTCCAGGAGGATCCAGTGTCGCTTATTCGGCTTGAAGATGGAGGGATGCATGGTTTGAATGCTTCAATGATCCAATTCTTGACATTCCATCAGGCCGAGATCACTGAACCGAGATTCAAAAACTTTAACACGCCAGCGTTGAAAGGCATTAAGTGCCATATCACCACCACTTGCAAGGATATTAGCGCATGTACATGGTCTGCCATTTTTTAAACATGTCCCGATTCAGTAAATTACAGCAAGTTCTGGGCGAGCACTTGTTCGGTTTGTATGAAGCAGCAACTAGAGCTGTCAGATAAATGTCCTGATAGAATGCCAAGAGAATATACACGGAGTCAGATAAATGACCACTCTGTATATGGCAATTACACTTGGCAGTCAGAAAGAATGATTCTGCCGCAAAAGACCCTTTCAAGCAGCTTTTCCAGTACAGAAAAGGAGATTAGATGCTGTGGCTCTATGTACCAGGAGGAAGGGCATCAAACTGGATTTGGATCGTGAGTTCGAACAAAGCAACTTCACATACAACAATTACATGAGCATTCGACACCTGGATGTTCACATGCAACAAGATACACTCGGTGGCCGAGATGGAACCCTCCCCGGAATGTTCTCCAACAATCAAACCTTTGTTCTCGCTTTTCCACCCGGAGATCCCGAATCTTTTGTCTGGCCATGAGAATTAAATGCCGCGGACAACTTGAATACCATTTTGACATGGTGAGGTCTCAACTGCCACGTGTGGTGTCAGTATTGATGGAATTTATAAGAAGACCTTTTCAAGGTCCAGCTAATTGCTCTGCTCAAGGTTATATCTTTGGTTTCATACTTTCACAATCCTTGCCAAGCCAATAAATTCAGCATTCAATTTTTTATGGAAGTCTTAATATAGTTCCAATATTGTGTGATGGCTTGCAACACATCACATGGAATTTTCATCCTTAATTTGAAGATTTTGCGGTGATGCATCCTTTTCTGGACATGCGGTCTCTCGATCAATTTAAAAGCCTTTTGAATAGTTCTAGGGGAAGACTCTAAGTCGAAGGAGTTACTTCTACAGGTATAACCTTGGTATATTCGTGCACCTACTCGGTTGAGATTTTAATGGCCCTGCGCATAGGCCTTATTCCTCCATTTATCTCAACAATGTTGAAGACTTAAAGTTGTTGACCATGTAGTTGAAAGTATTTATAATCTTGTTCAAGATTATTTTATAGACAATTGTATAGCCTACATCTTTACAGCAGATCAATGACAAAGGAAGCCATGGAGATGGCCATCCATCAAATATTGGTACCCCCCATTCCAATATTTGTTTGCTAATACAGAGGTGGCAGTGAACATAATGGGCTCGACGTGCGTGACCTCGAGAATGGATATACTGAGGCAGCAGGGGATTATTGACCTCAACAAGTGGAGTTGCCTTTCGATAACCATTGCATGGGGGGTTTTTTATTCAGCAAGTGGAGTTACACCGAATCTGGTTAAAATCCCGGCACCGTATTGCGGCGACAATCCCGCCAATTCTATTTACATGTGTGAATTCGGGGTAAACAAACTCGTTTTCAGTAATCATAAACTCGGAATCTCGGGGTAAAGGGTATCAAATCGGAATCTCGGTGTTTAAGTATCTCAACCCGGAATCTCGATGTTAGAGTAAATAAACCCGAAATCTCGGTCAGCACGTGAGCAATCCCGACAATCACAAACAGTCTGATTCAGGTTGGTAAATCGATACATCCCGGCAGCTCAAAGACCTGAACTACCGGTATGGGGGGCAACAGAGGGACCTAAACCAAAATCTCAAAAGGTTTCGTACAGGGACCTAAACGAAAATCTCAAAAGGTTTCGTACAGGGACCTAAACGAAAATCTCAAAAGGTTTCGTATGGGGACCTAGGTGAAACTCTCAAAGGTTTCTCACAGGGACCTAAGTGGAACTCCTAAAAGGTTTTACAATGAGGGACTAAAATGAAACTTCTGCAAATCATGGGGTCGCACTTGAGCAAGTCAATTGCATAGTACTTCTTCCCGATTCGAGCAAACCCGTGACAATTTAAAGTGTTTTAGAAGCTATATCAATTCAATGGCGATTAAATCGATTTTGATTCCAACAAGTTCGGCGTCTCTGATGGTGGTAGATGGAAATCCTCATAGTCCAGGTTTTCCTCTTTGCTGCTGAAGGGATTTGGTTTGCTCTCTTGAATTGACTCCCGCAATGCTTTGACATTCAAAGTTAGAAAAATTGGCTATCGCGGAAATTGCTCGGTCAAATGGGCGCAGAAATCCTCTTGGGAGCCGAGATACTGGAAGACGGCATGCAGACCTGAGGTCGATTTTCAAAGCAATCGAAAAGCCGAATATATAATACCTTTCTCAGAGCCGACGTCTGCCTGGTTGAAAACTGAGGTTACAACTCGAAGACCGTGGGATCATTTGAAGGCGGGATTGTTTTACTACCCGCTACTTTATGCGCCGCCTCCGAGTGGTTTGGCGATCTCGCCTGCACTCTCGGAGCAGACTTGTGAAGATAGTCAAGCCATCCCGAGCCAAGAGACGACATGGGAGACGCAGTCGCACGAGATCCTATTGATATCGATGAAGAAAAATGGGATTGTGATCCCATCGAATGCATCGTCCGTTGGAGAACTCAGTCCTAGTAGTGAACTCGGTTGATGATTTGACTTCATTTCCCGTTTCTGCTTTTGGAGCAGAATCAAAGCGCGTCGAATATGTACGGATATATCATCCATGTTATGAATCACGGGTTATGAAGGAGGTATTAGATTCCGCAAGAGTATATGTTGCTTGCGGCAGTTCCTGTACCCTTCTGAAGAGGACCTATATAATTTGATAAAATTCCTGGCAAAGAGGATTTCTGAGTCTTCTGACACAGGAAGAATGGTTGACACTAAAAATATCAGCAAACAAGGAGAATATAACTTAGGAAGCTCTTCGGAAGGCTCAACTAAAAGGCCAGATGACAAAGAGGCAGTATAAATCCAGACAAGAATTGAATCAGAGAAAGTGGAAAATCAAGACAAAGCAATGATAGATGATCTTATTGCAATAACGTCGAGCTAGAGCATCTTGAACAAGAATTGGATCGACAAGCTGTAGCAGCTGAAATGGTATTGAATGACCAACATTCGTTGACTTCTACCTTGACTAATTTAAGGAATGACTCAAATCTAAACAGACTTCCTTGTTGAAGTTTGAGCCGGTGCGATGTTGTTAGAAAACCTCGGAAGAGAAAAGAGAGACCTCCAAGAGTCTCTATTCTCAAAAATTCCGAAGCACGGGGTTATTCGGGTTATATGCCGAGATGATAAACACCAACGTGTTAGCCGACGTTGAAGTCGGCAAAAAGATGCTGAGGAGCACCACTGATCTCATCCTTCCACAACCAGTATGGCGAATCACACTGGGAGCGTGGCCGATCAATTATCAAGGAACCACTACTTTCCTGCTCTCAGATAAGGAGCCTGAATAAGCTAATGGGTGATCCAAGAAAGTTTTGGCAGTCAAGATGGACCTCCGAGGTCTTTCTCGTTTTCATTTAGGCCATAAAATGAAGTCTCACTTCAGGGGATGATTATTCGGGAAGATCTTAAGGCTATCAAGTTTCTCTCTTGAGCTTGCACAATGTTTATCACATCTAACCACCTCCAAGTGCTTATGAGAAAACACCCGACATTGGGTTGGAAGGATTGACTTGCGCGACCGAGGTGACTCACAAGGATCTCTTACCTATCAAAAATAAAGAAGCCAAGATCAAGCACATAATGAGAAGTGCGTTTTTGAATCAGCACCGTGCTGGGCTTGCTAGTTTTTATCTGGTTGAAAGGGTGGAGTCTTTGATGCTCAATCAGAAGGACATTGATGAAAGCATGGAGTATTGTTTATCTGCCATGTCAAGGCGCGGTCTTGTCAGACAAATCTCGGCAGCATATTAAACTTCCAGAAACCAAGAAAGATGTCTTCAAAAGCATTTAAAAGAAGTGCCAAAAGAAGCTGAGGCAGGTTTTTCTTTCACGACAAGAAGAAAAGAATGATGCCATTAAGCTTGAAGTCAGAAACGTCAAACCTTTAAATATTCTTCTCTCCCATGGTGTTGAACCACAATTAAATCTGTTTCCATTTGGACCACGGATAAACTGTGGAGTTTTGTCCCCGTGAAAGGGATGAAGGCGCACCCCGGTACTCGGGCCCCGTGTTGAGACGGCAATGCCGCCAAATCTATTTCATGCAGTTAAATCCGCGCTCCTTAAGTGGACCTCGGATCGTAAAAGGAATCAAGGGTTACGACACCCATAATGGATAAACAAATCCAGGGTTACAACACCCACAACGGGAGAAACGAAGTCTGGGTCACGACACCCAGAACGGGTTAAGGGTTACGACACCCACAACTGTAGAAACGAATTCCGGGTTACAACACCCAGAACGGACCACGGTTACACCAAACCTAGGTAACATTCCGGCTCCGTGAAAAGTTTTGAAGGCGGACCCTGCTACACCAAATGCGTTAAAATCCTGACTCCGAGTAGTTTTTCCAGATAAAGTTATACGGTTAAATCCACGCTTCCATAACCAATGCGGAACTCGTAACACCTGAAAGAACAGCTTAAACCCGCCTTTCCATGGTCGATTCGAACTCGGATAAACCGGCCATGTTCCCTAGTTGGAACCGGATACATTGGAAAGAGCACGCCGCGGCCATCGAACCCGGCTTTCGGTCAAGCGGCCGTCACCGTAAGCTTTAGCAACCCTGGTCGCTTCCAAATTACGCAAGGCGGCCGTTATCAGCCCTTGCAAATATTTTGGACAGATTAACGACATGCTACGTGCCGACAAGGGAATGGATAAAGACTCGGAGTTACTCAACCCAAGTCACACTTCAACCCCAGGGCACAAAGCTAACACCGGGGCCAATGAGCCGGGTTTTCAAACTACAGGCCGGCTGTCATCAGCCCTTGTATTAACACCGGGGCCGACGAGCCCGGGTCCTTAAACTACGCGAGGCCACTGCCGAGACATGGCGGCCAAACAACTCATCAGGCCAAGTACAACAGAAAGGTCAGGCCCAGGGCATTCGACTGGGGAGACCTAGTCCTACGAAGGGCCGACGTCAGTAACAAAAAAGCCAGAGATGGCAAATTGGCCGCAAATTGGGACGGCCCCTACCGGATTAAGGAAAAACTCAACAGAGGAGCCTACGTTCCGAAAACCGGCTAGGAAACAAATCAAGAGGACAAGGAACGGCGATGAGGCTAAGGATCTATTATAGCTAGGCCTAGTCGTAGCCGAAATGCCGCAACGGACACCTCATGTCCGAATTGTCAGCTTTGTAAAGCTAATCATCTCTAGAATTAATAAAGGGTTTATTAACCGAATGTTCAATTCTAAGAGTGCTTAAATGATTCGCCGAATAAGGCAGACGAATCTCACCGAGGCCCATGCACACCGGTATATATTTTGATGCATCGAAATTGACACCTAAGTAAGAAGGCGAATAGTCATCTTGGACCCCGATCAGGTCCACTTGGTCAAAGTGTGTCCCGACGACGACCACGGATGAGCATGTGACAATTTGCCCTTACCACTGGTTAAAATCCCGGATAACGACTCCGAACCTCGTAGCGTGGTATATTTAGACACCCCTACTCATGCACTGGTTTCGACACCGTAAGAGTACTAAGCGGACTCTAATTATTTAAAGACCCGGTCCCGGTCTAGAACTTGACTATGTGCAGCTTATGCATAAAGTTAAAAGTACACAATGGACCAATTACTTGAATTTTCATTCATAAGGTTAATTGTTCAAAAGTACACACAAAACCGGCATCCTACGCTGAACAAAAGGAAAAGGAAGAATAAAAGAAAAGAACTTCTAGCTTGAAGGGGTTGCCTCGTCCACGGGCGCCCCGCCACCTCTGAGCCAACCCCTAAGCAAGGCCACTAATCCCAACAAGTCGCGAGCACCTCGTCCGAATTTGGAAAGTAACACATCCTGTCAGCTCAGAAACATGAACTACCAGGCTGGGGGGCAACGAGTGGACAACGATTTGTTAAGCGGAAAAGCGTGTTACTAGAAAGTTTAATGCAAGCTCGGACAAATATCCGAAATGAACACGTTGAAGAATTTGCACAAACAAGTAAGTATTTTCCATTTATTATGATTTGCTTACATGTTATTAAATGCGTGGAATATAAACCAGATAATTAGCCCTAAAATTGCTACGAAAGCAAATTAAGATGGATGGACGAAATCCATCCCCCAGTTCGTAGGAGCCAGGTGTCACAGACAATCATGGCAGAACTAGAGGGGTGTTCCCCAAGAATCTCGCGGCGGCGGCTACCGCTACCCCGGATCCTCGAAGGGCGGGACACTAACCCGGCACCGTGATTCATCCGAGATCACTCTTGGCCCCATGTCTACCACCTCGAACCCTTATGTCGTTGGTCTTCACCACGTCATTCCTAAGAGGTCGCTCGGTTCTTACCGCAACACTCTTAGGACCGGAGGTTATTACCTCGGTCGCCCTTTTGGACATCGGTATTCACCACCGTCCTCAAGCCATAGGACGCCAACATGGCACTTCACGAGACGCAGGATGCCACCCCGGCTCATCGGACATTGCAACGTTACCATGTACCCAGGGAAATGAGTTCAACAAATTCTAGCCCGACGCAGACGTCAGGAGATGGGCAACACCTCGGATGACTTATCCAGGACATCATACACCCGCGGTCCAAAACCTTGAACTACGGGGTGAGGGCAAATTACAGGATTTATATAAGGCCCATTAGCGATGCGGCCCAATAACAGGGGATCTATCATGATCGCCAACGAGATCGAATAAGATCATAACCAACCTACAATCAAGGAGATAATCAAGGGAAATCTCTATCACAAATAGAGGGCCCATGAGCCCAAGACCACCTGTGTACACTCTATACATACGAGTTAAACCCTAAAGGTACACATCTTCTATCTCTACGCTCTCTCTCAATTGCATATACTGCACACAGAGCACACACCCCACGCCCTTGGCTAATGTACCCATCCAAAGATCCTCGAACTACGTGGACTTTGATCCCTCTTCAGGGTACGTAGGCCCTAGGAATCGCTCCTAGGTCAAGTCCCAATCAACATCAACACCCTAGCCCCTCAGGGCTAGACAATCTGTGTTCTACACCAGAACACTAACCTTATTTGTATGCCTTTAGAGAGGCTAAGTAATATTCTATATGCAATGCATTTATTTTAAACTTTGTGAGACTTTTCTTGGAAAACACAGTGCGAAAACATTGATATATAGTTGTGGAAACCTATATACATTTTTTCCACACGTAATATGTGGGAATAGCAGACACATTATGTAGGAATGGACTTGATATTCCAAGTATTCCATAACATGACTGACGTAAACTAGAATCTTCTCCCTTTTCAATAGAGTGGTACATATATATGGAAACACTTGATGTTCCAACTATTCCAATATAAATTTCATTTATTTATTTACGGTTCATGTGCTTGATTCTTATTGATAAATGTTTTGTTATATTACATAGAACCGCTTGTTTTATTAAAGTCGCTTATAGATGTATAGTAAAAAAGGGTATGGATTTTCTAAAATTATATTGTTTATTTATATTTTTCAAAATTATATTTCATAATAATTATTATTAGTAATGCAAATATAGTAAAATAAGTGACATGAATATCCAAATATTATTCCCTTTTATTATTGTTATTGCTAAAAATAATTTAAAAATTTAGAGTGAATTACAAATTTTAAATAAAAGATATCATATATTAAACAAGAAATAAATGAAAACTAAAGAAGTAGGGGTGGATAGATAGAAGAAATTATCATTGCTGAAGCTGCATCTTCCAATTAGGGTCGGGAAATCGGGCCGGCCCGTTTAAGTCCTGGCTCTGTAGGGCTCGGGCTTGAAAAATAGGACATAAATTTGAAATTGGCCCTATAGGGTCTCGGGCTTAATTGAGCCAGCCCGTTAGGCCCGTTTAACTGTAGCTTTTTTTGTTTTTAAAAACAATTAATTACCTAGACTTCCACTTGAATGTGTTTATTTGTAATTATTTAGATTTTTTTAGTTTAAACTATAACCCCTTTTTTTATGTTTATTATTATTCTATATCAAAACACATAATTAGTTATTATAAATTTTAAAAAAAGATGTTTTCATATTAAATAAACACATACTTTGGTATTACAATATTATATAAGTAATAAATTATAAATACATTTTGAGTAAAATAAGTATAATTATTTTTACCTATCAGTAAAATCATGCATGAACCGCAAGGAATCTCACAGACACACACAAAATTATGAGAGGAAAGACATTTTGTCGTGGCATACATAAAGCAATTAACTCATTTAATATTTTTTGAAAAAAAGAGAAAAAACATATTCTTTGTGTTTATTTGTTTTTTTATTACGAATTAATGAATGTGTTTATTTTTTAAATGATTTATATTGTTTAGATATTAATTTTGATAAGATTTATTTGATAGATTAGAACTTTAATGGTTGCAATTTAATAATTATATTTCTTTGAAAAAAATCGAAGGAAAAATAGTTAAAATTTGGAATAATTTTAGGCCCTAGCCACGGTACTCTCTTGTTAAAGGCAGAAAACGTATATTTTCATTAAATTACGCGCCCAGGGCGGCGGCAGGCCCTAATTCTTAGCTACTACTTCCAATGCAAAAGCAACTCTTGTTCATCACTTAAATGTGTTTATTATATCGTATATTCTTTATCCTTAGATTATCATTAGTTTATTAGTCAAATTAATTAGTTTGAAAAATACTTTAAAATAATTTAATTAACTCCAATTTCTCCAAATATATCAACTTAGTTTTATAATCAGAATCGGAGGGAGTAGTTTTTTCTAAAACATTTTGGAGATATTTTCTCTTTCTAACTTAATTCGTGAGTTTACGTGAAGTCTTTATAGAGGCTAAGTACAGTATTCTATACACAGCAGGCTCAGTTTCTCTCCCTTGCGCCTCCGGTAATGGCATGCATTTGAAACATATGGGGAAACGCAGAGAAGGGGCGCGTGAGGCGCTAAAACAAAAGTGTTAATCTTTTTAGTTTTTTGCCAGCGTAAAATTAAGGAGGAGCCAAAGGTGATATTGGATGAACCCACAAATTCCAACAGCAAAGTGATGTTTTTATCCAAAACCAAATTTATTTATAAATAATTAAATACTACCAATGTTTTACATAATCCAATCATTTTTTTTTAAAAAAAAAACATATAAAAAATTAATAAGTCCTATTAATTTCCAAACTTTATAAAAACATAACCCACGTCCCCAATGAAAGTGATAGATATAATAAATCTAATATATCAATTTCGTTAAACTCAGATGAATAAAAATGATCAGTTTAGATTTATAATAATAATAGAAATGATAATCCCTATTTTAGTGCCTCACACGCCCCTTCTCTGCGTTTTCCCATATGCCTTATATAGTACGCATGCCATACGCAACACACTTAATTTTGAAGATTTGTTCTCTTTCTAACTCTACGTCTTTAGAGAGGCGTTAATGCATGGGGATAAATTTTCATGTTCAGAGGCTCAAATGCCACAAAGTCATATATAGCACACTCATCTTATTTTTCCATTTCACACTCCCTTGTCAAAAGTTTCGGGTAGCTAGCCTAGGCCACATGTTTCATTCTTTTCCATTTCAACGTACAGACAAAGCATATGGTCACCTCTCTTCTTTTGCTTTCAGACATACTCCTATATCAATAGCTCTGTCTCTCAATTATTCTTTCTATAAATACCTCTTTCTCTCAATTATTCTTTCTATAAATAATCATTCACTTTTTCCTTATGTATTCACGGGTCCATGCACGTTCAATTCATTCTTTCTTGTTCACTCATGGGTACGTGAAACACTCCTCTGTCTCACGCTAATTATATACAAACATGACTTTGTTGTTGGAATTTTGTGGGCCCATCCAATATCACCCTATCTGCCTTCTGCTCCTCCTTAATTTTACGCTGGCCCATTCAATACGCATGCCCGGAAGGTGCAAGGAGAGACGCTGAGCCCACACGCAACACATTTATTTTCAACTTCTTTGCCATTTCTGTAATAGTTTTCCATAAAACAGGATATTTTCAACGCTATTTGGAGTTTTTTCTACTTTTCTAACTTATTTGTGAATGTTTTCTACGTTTTATTTCCTTTAGAGGCTTATCGTATTCTACATGCAATGCATTTATTTTAAACTCTGTGAGACTTTTCTTGAAAACACAGTGCGAAAACATTGATATTGTTGTGAAACCCTATAACATTTTTTTCAACGCGTAATGTGGGAATAGCAGACACATTATGTAGGAATAGGACTTGATGGACTTGATATTCCAAGTATTCCTTAAAGATGATTGACGTAAACTAGAATCTTCTCCCTTTTCAATAGAGTGGTACATATATATGGAAACACTTGATGTTCCAACTATTCCAATATAAATTTCATTTATTTTTTTACAGGTTCATGTGCTTGATTTTTATTGATAAATGTTTTGTTATATTAGAAAGAACCGCTAAATAAATTGAAGACATGTTAATGTGACACCAAAATAGTGAGTTCAGGCACTACTATATTCAGTGAAGCTTAGGTGGTCACAAATCGTGAGAGATCTTAGAATAATGAATAGAATGTTTACACGTATAGACAAATATCCGCATCTATAACAGTTGTACAAAATACTTTAGGCGGCGACATTTTAGTATGTTTTTAAGTGGGCTTAAATGGAGAATTTGTTGCCGCCAAAAGTACATCAAAATTTTTGGTGGCACTCGCCAACGAAATTAAGGTTTCGGTGGCGACAATTGTATGCCCCAAGGTTCCTTTTGGCTACTACGAAATGACTTGTTTCGCGGCGATCAAACCCCAACAAAGGCGAGTAGTCTTTTATACTAGCAGCAAATAATCCATTAGATAAACATATTTTGCCTGGCGACAATATTGTGGCTTGAGGTTGAGAATCACTTGACTAAAAAAGAAATTGGGAAAGTAGAAAAAGACTTTCGGTACAGAATTAAAGTGTCCCACTGGTTCTTTGGCACGAGATGGAGTCGCCGAAGGCTTCTGACTTCGGTGGCGACAATTTTGTCGCCAAGAAATTATTTTTGGAACAACTCTCTTGTCGCGGCCCGAAATCATTAACTCCCAGCAGCGACATTAAAAGTATTTGCAAATATCGATGTAGTCATATTTTTGTAATAGAGGCCTGGAATTTATATTCAACATGTTATAAGCATAAATTGGTACAATCGTGAGAAAATTTACAATAATAAATAGAATGTCTAAAATATCGATAGAATGTTTAAATGTATATATATAGAAAATATACCTTAATAGCTATACAAAAAATGATTTTAGAAAATTTCCTAATTTCTTTAATAGTAGTATTAAATAAGGGTTAATATGCACCCGGCCCTTTGAAGTATTTTTTTAGATACATAAGAGTACCCTAAATTATTTTTGGTACTTTCCCAAAAAACTTGAAGTATTTTAAGGTTGGATTGCCTTAGTCCACTAAAAAAAAAAAATGCCACTTTGTGGCGGTTAATTATAGTGGTCAAAATACTTGTAAATATGTGAATTTGAAATTTTTATGCTTAAGCTAACAATTTATGGCGGTATGACTCATAAACAGTGTCCTTTGGTTGATGAGCGACATTTGTAAGCATTTATCATAAACTAAAGCTTTAAAATATAACGCAATTGGCAACAACTTTATAAGAGTTTATTTTGAAAGCGATTTATTTATACAAGTGCGTGACAAATATGAACAATTGAAAATCTTATGGCCCAGCACTTGATATTGGAAACGGTTTTGACATTAGCTACAAGCACAAGCAAATCGCTACAAATGTGAATAATACAAAAGCTGTTAATGCTTGATCACAGTGCCAACATCCGTAGCTTTTCACAAGCGGTATAATTTTTTTAAAAAAAAAGCTTATCATTTCAAAATGATCGAAGTAATACCCATAGGAAGCGATATGAGTAAGGGATATATATATTAAAATACCCATGGTAGCATGTCTTCTTGTTTAAGCAATGGTACAAGAGTGTTTCAAAAGTATAGAGAAAGAGGTCCTCAGTCGAAACTCCTAAGAGAATTTGCTTGTTAATTAATTCGATAATCCGGTTTGAAAGCTATGTTAGTAGAAAGATTATAATTTACCATGATTTCCTAAAGGAATGATAAAGAGTGTTTATATACAACGTATGTGTGCGGCAGAGACATTATAAATATGTTGTAAAAATTTATATGATCGAGACAATTAAAGAATAAACATAATCAAATATGTAGTGATAACAATATAATCGGATGTATGGTTAAAGAAGAATGAAGTGTACATAATTTAGATATAACACGGCGAGAATGAATATGTTAGGATGCAAAAATTTTAAGGCATAATATGGATAGTGATACGATCGGATGTATGACATGAAGAATATACCGGTCGGATGTATAGAGACAACGTATGGTGAAGTGAATGAGTACAATCGGAAATGCAGATAAAGAAGTACAATCCAGTACACACATGACCGGGAGAAACACATATTCATACAATAACCATCGAAGTTAGTGTTCACGGTGCGCGAGCATTGCCTTCGTTGGATTCACGATATTTCTGTTTACCATTTCTGAATCGTGAAATCTCAAGTCTTGATTCGTCGGCGTATGTGAAGGCAAATTAGGATTTACGACGTCCTATGGAAGTAATATCACTTCCATTAGTGATTTGATACAATAAGCGGCATTTAGGTAAAAATTACATTTTGCCCTTCTACCCCTTATTAGCGGAATTTCGCCCCGACGCCGTTACTCTGACAAATTTTCTTCCTGAAATTTTGCCAACTTAAACATAATATGATTTTGAAAATATTGATAAAATAGTCCTGTCGTATGATATCTAATCGCAAAAATAAAAAAGACTACTCTAGCTTTACTAACTAAGAAGAAAATACCCCAGCTTAAAGCTGAAATCTTGGAAAACTTACCCGGTAGCTTATTTACTTTTTGAGCTCCTCTCTCTAAAACCTCTCTCTAGAACCAAAATTCTCTTCTTGAAATGGTGTGAGAATAGCAGACAAGAGAGAGGGCTATTTATATAGGAAGTTTGCGAAGACATTTTGGTCTAAACTCTCCTTCAACGAGAATATTCCACGAATATACCCTGGATGTTCTTTATTCCAATAGAATATTCTTTTTCCTAGATATTCTTTTGGAATATTCTTTTGTACTGAGAATATTCTTAAATTTGAGAATATTCTTTCACCATTCTAGATCGGTGCAGGTTGCGAAATTTGGTTAAATCTCCAAAGTCCCGTTAACTAGCTTTGAAGACATTCTCTTCCATACTAGAAATGTCTATTCCAACTATTTTTCTGACTCTTGCCTAGGCATTTAGGATTCGCGGAAAGTTTTCTCCGCGATGTCAGAAACGTGTCCGGTTGTAACGAAAATCCGGAAGTTCGACTTATAGACATAGATGCACGATTTCAAATATGTCCATAAAAATTCCCAATTCTTTCTCGATTGGCACAAATCTAATTTTGAAGTCTTTACTTCCAAATTTGGCTATGTTGCTTTTTCTCGACAATTTCGCCTATTTCGTCTTATTAGGAAAAAGTCCTATTACTTGAAATTAACTTAGGGAGAGTTGCGAGAAGATAAATTCCCTCTTGACCAATATTTTATCCTGACTCTCCAGATAGGATCCGTTCCCTATTCCTCATTTTACTATTCACCTCTTTAACTTTAATTAATTATATTAATAAAATATTAAACTTAACTTGCAAACTAAGTTTCTTATTTCTTATTCTTCTTTTTTTTTTTTTGAGGCTTACGTATTTATATTCATCATGTTATAACGTAGTTATTTACATTAATTAATTAATTAATAAATAATTGTTTATAATTTCTACAAAATATTCCTATTGGTCAATTATTGCATTTAGGCTTAAAATACCTAAACTCTCCTTTTTCCTTAAATTTTAAATTAATTAGTTAATATATTTAGCTGTTTTAGCTATTTTTTAGATAATTTTGTAGCTTTAATTATTTTGTGCAATTTCCTTTGTAAAACTTAAGTATTTCTAAGGTAATTGCCTTAGTACTAAAAAATCACTTGTTGATAAATTTGTATTAATTATAATATCTTATTACCGCATACATTGAATTGACATTTGTATTTCATGTCTCTTTCATTATACTAGAATTTGTAGGCATTATGGTCATTCCATTGTTTTTTGAGCATTCTTCTTCAATTTCTCCAAGTTATGTAATTTATTAAATTACCAAAATTAGAGATATAACGACTCTCCCAATTTAAATAATTATTTATTTATTTTAGGATTTTCACCATTTTCGCAGTTATTCTCCTCCCGAGGGTATTTTGGTCATTTTGGCACTTTGGCCCTTAAATTCCCTAATTCAAATTTCGGGGTATTACACAAAGTGTGTAGCGGTTGTTAGTATAACCGTAGGGCCCGTTTGGTTCAAGGATCTTTAGATAGGGAAAGGGAACTTAATATAAGTTCCTTCTTGAAATCCGTTTGGCGCGCCTTCTTCCCGGAAGTCACCTTCCCTGCCTCGCTGAAGCTCCCACAAACGAGGGAATGTGGTCTCCCTCCAAAATTGGCGGGATCTTGAAAACTCTCAGGAAAGTGAATTTTGAAGACCAAAAAGCCCTCGTGAATTGATAAACCACAATCGAGCCACAATCGACACTCGGAGCCGGAAGAAGAAGCGAGACGAAGGTTGAGAGCACAGCGTGAGCTTCAATCGAAGGAGTAGGCGAGCAAGATCGATTCGAGGTAAGAGAATGCCTTTTTTGTTGTTGTTTGTGCGATGTGCGTGTGCGATGTGCGTGTGCAATGGTGATGGCTTGGTTCTGGCAGGCGGAGACGCAACCACTGATATGTGTGGGTAACCAATTTGGGTGCTTTTTTCTTGGCATTGGTGACTATAGTTAGACCGAGTGAGGGTTCATGACATTGAAGCAAATGGGTGTGGGAAAAATTGTGTGTAGGTATGGAGCAAGAGGCGAGCAAATGGTTGCAATGTTGGTGGATGCTTAGCTTTGCTTATAGCGGTGAGGACGTTGATTGTGAACTTGATAGTTGCAGTGGGATCAAGTAGACCGAGGCACTTACCGGATAGGTCATATAGATTAGACTTTCATGCGAAGAGAGCGAATTTGAGGGCAATGGTATACAGTAGTGATACGACGTGTTTCAACCAAATTAGGATGTATCGGGCAACGTTTGATAAATTGTGTCACATGTTAGACACAATTGGTGGATTGAAACCAACTAATCATATGCTAGTTGATGAGCAAGTGGCTATGTTCCTTCACATCCTCGGCCATCATGTCAAGAACAGGTAATCCAATTTGAGTTTGGAAGGTCGGGTGAAACGATTAGTAGGTATTTCAAACTAGTGTTGAATGCTACCATCCGACTACAATCATTGTCGCTAAGAAACCGGAGCCTATTCCGGAGGACTCAAATGATAATCGGTGGAAGTGGTTTAAGGTATGTAGCATGTGTTTTTGCAAATGACATGTTAAATTACTAATTGTTGAACAAATTATGGTTTGACCACATGCTTTATTCATTGGTTATTTTGCAGGGGTGTCTTGGTGCATTAGATGGGACACACATACGCGTACAAGTCCCTGTAGAGAAAAAGGCGAGGTATAGAAATAGGAAAGGAGAGGTAACAACCAATGTTTTGGGTGTATGCTCACCGGATGGTCAATTCATATACGTCTTGGCTGGATGGGAAGGGTCACCGATGGGAGGGTGTTGCGAGATGCGTACGAAGACAACATGGTCTACGAGTACCACAAGGTATGCTTGATATAGTTTGTGAAATATAAGCAAGTATATATCCCAGTTTAGCTATTAAGAAAGCAAATCACGTGTGTTCGTTTGTTTCCACAGGGAACTACTACACGGTTGATGCGGGTACACAAATTGCCGTGGTTTTTGGCTCCTTATAGAGGCCAAAGGTACCACCTTAATGACTCGGAGACATGGAAGCCATCCGCGAACTCCGCACGAGTGCTTCAATATGCGACATTCGGCTGCCCGTAATGTAATAGAAAGATGCTTTGGCATACTCAAGTTACGTTGGGCAATCCTCCGGAGTGCATCTTATTACCCAGGTGAAGATCCAAAACAGATACATCGTCGCATGTTGTCTTATCCATAATTTGATTCGTCGTGAATCAGTTCAAGATCCTCTTGATGAGCAGCTTGAGTCATTTGATGCCGGAGCTCCCACTATCGAAAACACCCCACGATGCCAATGGAAACTACTGACGTGTGGAATAATTTTAGGGAGAGTGTTGCAAATGACATGTTTGCAAACTTTGTGACACGTAGTGATCATTGATGATGTTGTACAATAATGTTAATCGTTAGACTATGTTGTAATTTGATTGGTTGGATGTTTTAGATTGATCGCCCATTTCACTTGTGACTTTAATGAAACAATTTGTGTTAAACTTGGAGCAATTTGTCCGATGATTACTATATGTTTATGTTGCACCAAATGCATGTTAATGCACTTTGTGGTTTATTTGTCAATTTTTTTAGATGGAGCAGAGTGATCAAGCAGCAAAGGGCAAACAAAAGATGTGGACGCCGGTGGAGGACAAGGTGTTAGTGGAATGCCTTGTAAGTCTGAAGGTTGACCACAAGTTCATAGCTGATAACGGCTTCAAGTCCGGATTTGCCAATGCCTTGCAGTCTATGATGGAAGAAAAGCTTCCGGATGTGGGATCAAGGCATGTCCCCATATAACATCCGATAATTAAGACACCAAGAAACCGTGGCAAACGGCTCACGACATGGTCTACGGTACCAACACATCAGATTCGGTTGGGATCCCGACACAAAATGTGTCACATGACAAAGAGGTGTGGGATGAGTATATAAAGGTATGTTCTTCCATTCCTCACTGTGATACGGGCAACTTTACTTCCAATGTCAATTAACTTATCCGCCTTGTTCTCACATATATTGTGAATTCACAGGCTCATTCAAGGGCGGCACAATTTCGCACCAAGTCCTTCCCAAACTTTGAGTCCATCACCATGGTATGGGGTAAGGACGGGGCGTGGGTGACGATGCGAACTCTCCCTGAGGGATGGAGGATGAGGTTAATCTTGAGGACGAGGATCTTCCCAAACGCCTCATCATGTCACCGCTGAATCTGCTTCTCACACCACCAATCAATTTGACTTCACCAATTGAATTGAACTGAGCCGAACCATCTACCGCCGACAAAAGAAGAGACGATTGAACCACTGAAATAATGGCTGATGCATTAAGGGACACAGTGACATCTTTGGACAAGACAATAGTTGGTGTGGTTGACAAAGTTTGCAATCAGATGGCTGCTCAACAAACCCAAAGGCAAGCTGACCTTGAAGCAAAGGGTGATGATCTTTTCATGCAGCTATCGGAGGTTGAAGATCCGACTTGGAATGAGAGGAACCTTGCTCATATAAAGATTATTGCCGTGATAAAATGTTGAGTGCGTTTGGAAAATCCTCGCAATGTTTAAGCTCTCCCGATCCGTAGCCCGCCGCAAATGAGGTTTCAATGTAATGTCAATATTGTATTTTGGTTGATGGTCGGTGATGGAGTTGTGTCATTATACTTTTGAGCCAACTCTGTCTTATGTTTTGGACACCAAACTTTGCACCATGTTCATATTGGGAAATTAGGTACATTGAACATGGGATAAATTTTGGTCTTCCCTATGTACATCTATGATTACTTTTGTTCGTCCCTACCATCTGTATATAGGCCAATGTTATAGGTCCATCTCGGGTGTATGTCACTTTAGCTGATATGACTATGTAATTGCCATGGGTTTGCAAATGTAAACCGGGCTACCAATGTAGACACATGGTATTTTTGAATATAAATATATGGTTACCTTTCGTTTTGTCCCCATTTCATTAAGTTTATGTTTCCAGCTTATCCTTCATTTATCAACACTGAATTATGACACATTGCGGTGTTATGTTCGAACGTAACGCTTACGTTCGAACTTGTAACCCAAAATATTTAATGTACAACTTTTACACTTGACATGATAAAGTTCGAACGTGGTGGTTTGGTTCGAACTTCACTCTATTAACCCAGAAGTCCAACGGTTGGCTCCTTAACACATTATTTTAAAATATTTCAAATAAAAAAATTAATTAAAACACCACAACATATGATATGAAGTTCGAACATACATCCACTCAATTGAAAACTGTCATCAAGTTGCTCTGTTTTTTGCAGAGTAGGCTTTTAATACCTACCACCGTCGCTTTGCAACCCAAATCCCAATCGACACCACTTCAACTATTTTCCCACCAGCGAACAACTCACACAACCGCACAAACCCTAGGAATTTTACACTCTCTACCTGTTATCTGGAAGAAAATGGCGAGGGTGAAAATGACGCCCGATCGGTTGAAGGAACTGGAATCACAATGGAGGATGTGAGGAACTACAGAAGCATATGGGTACAATCAGAAGGTGTTCTCGGGAGGGGGGGTCGAAGTACAGGACGAAAGAAGACTACGATGAGTACGAAGG
This sequence comes from Acacia pycnantha, assembly GCA_025563575.1. Taxonomy (NCBI): domain Eukaryota; kingdom Viridiplantae; phylum Streptophyta; class Magnoliopsida; order Fabales; family Fabaceae; genus Acacia; species Acacia pycnantha. The sequence continues at coordinate 134,143 of JAMWYP010000419.1, read as the reverse complement.
AGCAGCGAAGTGGAAACGTCAGAATGAGGCGAAGGAGGCGAAGAAGAGAAAGCGTGCAGAGAGGAAGAATGTGACCCAGAGGATAGAAGTAAATGAGAAAACGTGTTACGTTGGTTAAATGTGAAGACTCCTACCAAAGGATACTTCATTTAGTGGAGATGAAATGGACAACATCCTTCTAGAGGGTGGTAGAACTGAGGATGATAGTGCTTTATGTAGACCGAAACAGCTTGCCTTATAAATATAGGGTCCTACACTACTTGTACAAGAGGAATTTTGTCAACAAGGGCAAGCACTACACAACCTTGAGCGGTGATGACAAACAAATCCTGACTTGTATGATTCGGAGGAAGCCTTTTAATATGGGGAAGAGGATAGTCGACATAATGCTCAAAGCATCCGCAATGACGAAAAAAACAACGACCTACCTTATCCATCACTTGTGTCCCTGATTCTGGATAAGCATAAAGTTTGGTATCTGCAAAATGGTGAGCCTCCAATGTGGAGTCTAGAATTTGATGATCGTGCCTTGCACCGAATGCAAATTCCTCTTGATGCCATTGACCGTCCAAGGAAGTCTGGGAGTGAAGGGGTAAAGGGTGTTAAGTGCAAGGCAGAGAGACCTCCAACTCCTTCTGCAAAAAGTGGACCTTCACATGTGGGTGAAGATGGAGCTGCGGAGTTGGGAGAACTTTTTGGCCAAGTTTTGGATGAGAAACTTGGTGTTATGAAAGCTGAGTTGCAGTCATTCATTGAGGACCATGTTAAGGGCCTTGCGATTTAATCCACCAATACAGTAAGTAGTATAGACAATTTGCATCGTTCAAGGCAACTCAAGGTGATGATGCCGGTCCGTCAGTTTTATTCATACAAGTTACAACTACTTGTGTTGGTTGTCAAACTGTAGTTATTGGTATGTAATTTTTCCAGGTTAGTTTTCAACTGAATGTGGTTTGCAATTTGTGTTGGTTGATTTATATTTAGAATTTGCAAGTTATATGCATTTTGACTGCATGCATATTGATTATGGTTGGATACTTGCATGCAACAACACACCTAAAAAATCAGGGGAGGTAGAGGTGTCTGCTGAAATTATTGGGAGTGAGGGGAAGACAGATGGAGAAGAGGATGATGGCGATGTTTAAGTAGTGCCTCTAGGAGTGATGGCCACACACATGGAAAAGAAGAGGAGGAGGAGGCGTCTGGTGGTGCCAGTGGGAGTGAAGCCGACACAAATGAAAAAGAAGAGGAGGAGGAGGTTCATGGTAGTACTAGTAGGAGTCAAGGTGACAGAAATGAAAATGAAGAGGAGGAGGAGGAGGAGGTTCATGCTGGTGGTAGTGGGAGTCAAGGTCACACAAATGAACAAGAACAGTATGAGGCCTTTCATGGTGGTAACAAGGGGACAGAAGGTGACACAGAGGACGAAGGAATGGATGAACAGGGTGGTGGTGGTGGTGTCAAGGGGACCACAAGTCGACCACCGATGACAAAACCAAGGTGAGCAACAAAGATGGAGGTCATGACAATGTGAACGAAGGTCCCACACTGAAGACAAGGAATAAGAAATAGATATTAGTTTGTCTTTTATGTTGTAATCTTTTTTGAGATGATTCAGTACAGTGTCTTGGCTCACATGATAAGTCATTAGTCCTGGTTACCTTTTTATATGTTTTTTTGACATGATTCAGGATAATCATTTTGCTTTACTGTACTGGTTGATATTATGTCAGTAAGTTCGAACTTCAGTGTTAGGTTCGAACTTCAGTGTTAGGTTCGAACTTCAGTGTTAATGTGGAACTTAATGTGTTATATTACATCAACCTTCATGGTTTTGAATATAATTTACCTGACTTGTTTTCATTGCTGCCTACACTAGATGGAAGTGATCTTGTAATTGTTGGTCTACTGCATTTGAAAAAGCCAAACTGGTTTTATTTTAATTCCTTCCACCCACCTTCAATTGAATGCAAGTTCTGGTGATATTGCTTCCAGTATAAGCAGGTGATTTCTGTGCATGACATTGCTGCACTTGCAATCACTTTTTGTCCAACCATAGACTGTGATATGCATTTTTTATACCTCAGTGTTTATTAAGTTGCTCACTTATCAACTATAATCATGGACTTGTCAACTTCTCCAAAGATATTGTTTTTTTCCCAAACTCGATAGTTTCCTGCATTTACCTCAACTTTATCAGATTCTGTAGCCACTTTCAAAGAGGTCAGTTTGGTTATTCTTGTCTTGAAGCTCCTATGTTCTAATTAATTGTTACATCGCACATTCCAATGCTTTACGCAACTCGTTTGCCTTACCAACTTCATCATTTCATTTCATGGACTTCACAATTTCAAGGTCTACCACAAACAAATTTGAATTTTCGTTTTACCCCTATCTCAAACCAGCACCTGGGTTCTATGTTGAAACATTTCCTTCGTTATTCCTCTTCCGAAATTCATGTCGAAACAAGATTGGTTCATATCGTGTTGTCCCCCTCTTTTTCCTTCCATTTCTCACTCCGGTGTTCTTCGCTCCTGGGTTCTATGATCCTCGCGGTTTAAAATTTGATGATGAGCTCTCCACCAACTTCCCCGTCGATGCGTTTCGACCTGCTCTGTTTCGGTAGAATTGGGGCAGACGAAGAAAAAAAAAAATGTTCTTGGGTTTTTTTTCATGGGGGCACTAAGGGGATTTTACCTAACCTCCCCACTTAACCAACACCCAATTCTTCTTACCAAACAGTTTATCTTCCCTCAACTTACTTAAATTCCCATGTCTACCAAACAAACTCAACTTTTTAAAGTTCCCTCTCAATCTTCCCTTCCTTCCTTTAAGTTCATTTCCTTCTTTAAGTTCCTTTCCCTCCTTAAATGTTCCCCTGAACCAAACGGCCCTTATTCATTTCTTCCCACCCCCATTCTCTCTCGTTCTCTCATTTTTCTCAGCCCTTCCAAAATCTTTGATTTCAATGTTTTATTTTTTCCTTCTTATAATATTGATACTATTTTTTTTTCCTTATCCAGAACTTTAAGTATATTTCATCAATATTCCTTTTATCATCATCAAACTTTCTTTACATAATCAAATATCATCTAATGTACAACATAATTTTTTTGTTCAGAGGTGGACAACACAATAAATCCTTATTATTTACACATTCTCAATATCATACCTACATAATATTTATACTTATCTAACTTAAGTTAATCAATTTTTTAAATATTAACTATTATCATTTAATTTGTCACTTAAATAATAAAATATTCAACATAATATTGTAACAATGGACACAAATTATGAATTTTTTTCAATTTTGCAATATTACAACCGTTACAACAACCGCTACAAAATTTAATTTAAATTCAGATTAAATATTTGTAGCGGTTTTACAACCACTACAAAATTTGTGCGCCAATTTTTTTGAAATTCGTCATCTTGAGAGCATCTTGTAGCAGTAACTCAAAACTGCTACTAATACAGTAGCGGTTTTTATTACATGAGTAGCGGTTTTAGACAACCGCTACAAATTAGCTTGCTACAGTGGATTTTGTTGTGGTTACTCTAACCGCTACAAATGTCATTAGTTGCGTCTAAAACCGCTACAAATAGTTCATTTTAACCGCTATTAATGGTCTTTTTTTTTTGAAGTGGTCAGGGATGAAGAGTTTTCAGGCTGCACTAACCCAACAAAAGGGATGTTTGGGCTTAACTATACCATCTTTAGCCAAAGTGACCATTGGATAAACATAGCTGGTATCAAAACCATCATTTGGGTTGATGGTTGAGAATCACTTGACTGAGAATTAGTCATTGGGGATTGTATTGTTGGAGAGGTTGCTATAGTAATTAAAGTGTCACGTGCTTGACCATTCGGCACCAGAGATGGAGACACATAGGCTACTGAGAGCATCTGAGAAAAACAACTCTATCAAGAATGAGTAGAATATGTAACATAACTTATCAATGAAGGGGAAATTATCATTGGAACAACATACTCGGACTCGAAAGATGAAGAAGTAGCTCAATGATTTAGGAAGCCTGTGACAAAAGGAAATAGAGAAGGATCAAATATAACAAGTCTGGAAGTATAAATCCTCCCCTTAATGCTTAGACATTTGTAGCCCTTATGTTGAGGAGCTGGACCGAGGTAAACACATTTCTAATTATGAAATTGAAATTTATGATTATTATAGGGCTTTATACATGGATAGCATGCAGCCATGCACAATGAAAAGGTTGAAGAGACCTGTAATCTGGCTGTGTTTTGTGTAATAGAAATATAGATGTTTTACCATCAAGCATTGGAGTTGGAAGTCTATTAATAAGAGACACCATAGTTTGAAATGCACCTACCAATAAGTGAAAGGCATACATGCCTGAGCTAATAAAGTAAGTCCCATTTCAATAATGTAAGAATGTTTACCTTTTGCTCGGCCATTTTATGGTGAAGTATAAGGGTGAGTAAAATGAAGAACAATATCAGCATCTTGTGAAATGGGAACAAGAGTTTTATATTCATAACCGTTATCACACTATGTTTCTTTAATTCTAGTGTTAAATTGATTTTCAGCATAGGCTCAAAAATGTTTAAATGCATTTACAACACCTCCTTTGTGTTTTAATGAACATGTCCAAGCACATATGCTACAATCATCTATGAAGTGAATATAGAATCGATGCCCATTAACCGATTGAATTGGTGATGGTTCCCAAATGTCGATATGGTTTTGTACAAGAGGAGACAATGCATGAGAATTAAAAAGACTTGGTAAACCGTAACTACTTTGATTTACCAGAATGACATGCTCAAATAGAATTCTCATTGACTGAAACTTTTTCATTACAAGTATTCAAAACTTACTTTAAAATTCTAGTGCTTGGGTGTCCAAAAACTTGTGGTGCCATATAATAAACTCTTTCTCTCAGTCTCCAAAATCAACTACATGAACTTGTGGATGCAAACCAATAATCATGATTAGCATTCCCTGGTTTAGTGTTCCTTGCTCTAGTAGATGTCTTGTCAACCTGATTTAGTATCCCAACTTGTGGTGCCACATTATATACTTTCTCTCAGTCTCCAAAATCTACTAAATGAACTTGTGGATGCAAACCATTAATCATGGGATACATACTCCCTGATTTAGTGTTCCTTGCATCAGTAGATGTCTATCTTGTCACGTTGTCCTTCACAACATCATTAGAATTCAAGAAATTCACATCAACATAATTGTCTTCAACCAATCTATTTACACTCATGAGACTCTTAGTGGAAGAGGGAACCAATAAAACATCCTTAAGGTAAAGATTAGAAGAGGTACAAGAACCAATGCCAATAACCCTTTCTTTATCTCCAATGCAAGTAACAAGGGTATTTGACTTACCAACAGTAGTCACATAGTCGAAGTGGTTAGGATTCTGGAGTCAAATGATAATTTGTGCCACTATCCATGTACTAAGTTGGACCTATGACAGTGTTTAAGCTAGCATAAAACGCTTGTGGAAAATAGCTTCCATTTTAAGATCTAACTTAGTTTGGTGGAGGCTGAAATGTTTTATCATATCAATAGTTGCAGTTTTTCACAAAAAGTCCAAGTCGGTAATAGAGATGAAAAAAAAGGATGATCACTACTATTATTGCTTACACAATGTCCTCGTGAGCGTCTGCCACACAAATGAAAAAAAGAGTATCATTTGATGCATCCTTATGGGCAAGGTTAGTCAATGACTCAATCAACAAGGATGAAAAATTATTGAATTGTTCCAACAAGTTTTTGAAAGATAGCAGAGAGGCCTAAGCCTCCACCCAAGTGAGGTTTGATTGATCATTCAACTTAACCACTATCGTGTTGTAGTCAGCATTGACGTTACTGAGAATGTGAAGATTAAGCTCATTTGTAGAAATTGGAGCTCTAGCAAGAGCAAGTTGGTCAACAACGTTCTTCATTTTGGATAAATATCCTTCCATTTTCATGGAATTCTTTCGAGTATGATGAATCTCTAACTTAAAGACTATGACCCGAACTTTAGTTGACGTGCAAGTAAGAGATCTAGCATCATTCAAGAGATCTTAAGCTGTTTTGCGGTGGAGAAGTTGAGCTCCAACATCATGAATCATGGGATCATAGAGGCATACAAAGAGCATCTCATTGATCATATACCAATCCTCATAATCAGGGTTTGAAACAAACCCACCGGCTGTAGGAATAAGGCGAGGAGGAGTGGGAACAGCCGAACAGAGCCATTGATATGAGGCTGCAGGTTGTTGCCCTTGATCAGTGTGCAAGCATGTTTCATCTTTGAACTCCAACATCAATAGCAAGTTTGGACCTTGTTAGAATATATAGGTAGTTAGTCTATATTAGTTAGAGTTAGTTAAGATCCCCTATTTATAGATGAAGGTCCTAACTAACTCTAACTACAATTAATTAACAAATATCCCTACAATTAGCACCAGGTTACTTCTGCGGGATTCGACTCGACGATTCAGAAGCTTTTCTATCAAGAAAGACCAATACAGAGCTCTAAACAAACAGTAAACTCTCATTCGCCTTCCTTGACTACTTCCAAGAATATAAATATGAGCTCAGGTCTTTCTTTCCACGAAGAATTCGTATACTGAAATGGACAAGATTTTACTTATCAAAAACACAAAAAGAAAGAAAAGGACTGGGTTTTTTTTCTACGCATCTCTGACTCTCCGATTGCTGTCCGATCGGTCAAAATGTTTCAATTTGATAGATAGACTCTGATTCTTTGTCTGGACTCCGCGAATGCAATTGTCATGGAGAAATCTCGCGGTCATAGCAAGATCAAGAAAGGTGAAGAATCAATTGTATATTATCAATAGAGCAATAATGCTCATGAGTAATAGTGAGGACTAAATGCCCAACACTCACTAACTAATCATATTAGCTAAGATCCTCTATTTATAGATGAGGGTCCTAACTAACTCTAACTAATATAGACTAACTACCTATATATTATAACAGACCTTCGATTACAAAAGAGTGTCATCGCCATTCACGTTTGAGAGCGCGTAGGCAGTTAAAGTTCCTATTACCTAGTCTCTTTGGGCCCTTTTAAAAAATCTCTTTGTTGTTCTTTTTAGCTATGGAAAAAAATGGTGTCAACTTGGCTATAGAAGACGACAAGGTAAACTGTAAACTTCATATGTAGGTTGGGGGGAAGAAGTTTTGGTTGATTATTGATCATGCTTGAGTGAGATATGTTTTGTGATGACTTGAATACTTGTGTTGAGGAACCGTGCGTTGTTTTGATTTGTACAGGGCAAGATTATTCCTTTTTATATATGCTTATGCATACTAGTTGTTGTAGCTCCAAAGAGTCGCAAGCAGGAAATCCCACCCCAGTAAAGGCTACTTTACTTTTTCGAACTAACACGAAATGATATTAAAATAATAAATGATAGCTAGTTATTTACATGGTTATACTAAGGATAGGACAAAAATAAGTACTAGAATGAGGGCCTTGTTGGTGATACTCTTTCTTATAGCGATAGAATTTCTTATTCAATTATTTAAAGATGTGCAAAATGAGATGTGTTGATGGTTATTTATAGCGTCAACTCTAACCCTAAAATTTAATAGCAGAAAGTTCTTGTTAGAATATAAGGGAATAATTGATTAGTTAGTGAATTAGTTAGTTAGTTAAAGGCCCTAGGTTATATAAAGGGTCTTAGGCTAATGAGATTAATGAGTTAGAGTGTATCACACCATTACTCTTTGTAAGAGCAATAAGCTCTATTGTTGTCAATAATACATCATTCTTCATCTTCTTTCTCTCTATTATCCTCTCTAATTATACTACTTAACATGGTATCAAAGGCAGGTTTATTTTTGAAGTTTGGGTTTGGCCAGATAATCAAGAAGCCCATGAAGGTCATTCTTGTTTTACCACCCTATATCTGAATGCTCCAATTATTGTGATTGCCCAAAGCATCAATAAACAGCCTCAACTTTAGAGGCCCAAAAGCAAAGAAAAATAAAGAAACAGCCCAAGAAAGCAGGTTGTTTCACTTTTACCCGAACCTGGAGTCGGATTCTCAAGAAGGATGATTCTAAAAAAGCTCCCATAATTCAAGAAAATTTCCAGCCTCGAAGCTCTGCCGTGCAAGTTCTGTATTTCACACTCTCCTCATCGACCAACGACGCAACCAAGAACGGGCAACGCACGATTCTTGTAAGAATTGTATGTAAGAATTGAAGGCTCAGAGCCTTGGCAATGACGATTCGAACAAGATCAGCAACGACGATTCGAACTAGATTGTTGTTACTCCTCAAGATAAAAGCAACACTTGTTTCATCTCCACAAGATGATGAATTTCTGGTTTCTGATCTTTGTTCAACCTCTTCTTGGTCAAGAATCAATTATGACGCATCGAGAATCCAAGATTCAACGACAAGAAATCCGAGAACCCAGAAGACGTATTGACTAGAGAAAAAAAAAGGCCCAAAAGCGCTAAACCAAGATCCAGACGCACAAAAGGCGATTTGAAGCAGCTCTTCTACGCCCTTGCGCTCTAATCTGAGAACCAAGGACTGGTGTAGGCAGAGTGGAGCGTCGTCATGCAAGAATGGCTTGAGTCCGATAGAGTTAAGCCAAGATCATCGTGGCTATTGAAGCTGGCGAAGAAACGAGAAAGAATGGCCCATAATTGAGTAGAGTAGAGAGCAAAGACAGGCCTCCTCCTCCAGGTCACCCAAGAACGGCAGAAGCACGAACGCGAGACGCACGAAAGGCAAGAGAAATATCCAGACTCAGCCCTTGCAATCTCCAAGAAGAACCTAGCTCCGCCACGATCTCTGCCAAAGCAAGAACAGAAGACGCACGAAAGACTTTGTCCTTGCGATCTCCGGCAATAATCAAGATCCGCCATGATCTCCGTTGATGCCCACCGTCACTCTCGAATTTTCCTCTGGTCTGCTATCTCTATTTTTCTTTTTTTTGGAAATTTGCATATTCTGTATAGCAATTAATCTGGACATCTGTTTCACCATTGTTCATGGCCAGTTGATTTGAGATTTGCTCGTGGTCTGCATGCTTTCCTTTTAATTCTCGATTCAAGATTTTGGTTTTCTTATCTTCGGATTCTGAAATTCTCACTGCCACCACCTCCATCTCTTGAACATCGAAGCAATTCGGTGGTGAACCGTTCACATTGCCATGTGGTGGCAAAGGACTTTGCTAAGTCATCATGGTATTGCTAGTTCTTTGGGAGAATGCTGGCATCAAAAATATTAACTCTGGTTTGAATCTAGAATTGCAAGCGGTGGATGTGCTGGAAGTGATGCTCAATTTTGTAGATCCTCAGCCCCCTGCTATCAAAGGGAAAATGAGTTGCTTTCTCAAGTGAAGAAGATTGCTGAGGTCAATGCTATTAGTAGTGTTGTTTACAATTGCTCAAGACTTTGAAATGTTGAGAAGTGATCTAAGAGAAGATTTTCCAAGAGGGTATGCTGAGAGCTGGTTTTGAAGTAAAATTGAGAGTGGATTGCTTGTGCAGTCATGGTTTAATTCGTAGAGATGCTTTCAAGGTATTGTGGAAAAAATCGAGAATATTTGGGTGTAAATTTCGAAAAGCAGATTGTTCCAGTGTGATGGAATATTTGAAAGCAAAAGGTGCAATTGAATTTGAGGAAATGTTGAAGTTAAGCGCAAGCATTCAACTGGACTCTAGAAAATCTTTGCGGAGACTCTAGTGAAACAAAGCTGAGTTCAACCAATGATTGCAGAAGCTTATAATTGCTGAAGCTTACAGATTGAAGCTGTTAAAGTGAATCAGCAAATTAGATATGGAGAAGAGTGTTTTTGAAGAAATTCTTGAATTGGAAACTAGTCAATTTAATTCGCCTTACTCCTTATTTTTGTGTTGTTCAAGTTGAGCACTTTGTTAAGTAGTGTTCAACTTGAGGGGACGTGTTAGAATATAAGGGAATAATTGATTAGTTAGTGAATTAGTTAGTTAGTTAGAGAGTTAGTTTAGGGTTTAATTCTAGCTAACTGCCACATTAACGCATTTGTTAGCTGATAAATTATCTGACGTTCATGGATGCATTCTTTTCTCTCCTTCCTTAGACCCCTTCTTCCTACACCATCTTATTGGCCTTCACCAAACACACAAATTTCCACAGATTATTCATAGAAAATTTGCAGAGAGCGTCATCAATGGCAGGAAAGATTGGGTTGAAGTCTTGCTACATGTGATGGCTAAATTAAATTGAATTGATGATAAGAAGGTTCATTAGATTATTCCTCCATGAATATCCCAACACACTGGACATTTCTAACCCTCTCTTTTGCTTATCCTTAGATACATGCGTGGCCATTGCTTGTGTTTTCTCATAAAATACTACTCAATACCCTCTTCACGGTACCCTCTAACTAAATATCTGCCAACGCAAATGAGTGTTTCTGCAACAAAGGGGTCAGATTTGTTTGTTCAATGCTGAGGATTGAGGTAATTAATGGAATAATTTTGGCTTAAAAGAAGGAGGTAAATTGGGAATGAATTTGGGAAGCAAAGGGGTCTAGAGTTAGAAACAACAGCTAGTGCTTTAAGAGATTCAGCGAAGAAGAAGAGTGATGTCTGCAAGAGAAGGGTTTCTGATGGAGAAGGGGATATGAAAAGAATTGATTAAAACCTAAGAATATATTTTCTATTAATAATAACAATTACAATTTAATCAAAATATGAATTTGTTAAGAAAAAAATTTGAGTTGATGTGACAGCTAGGATTTAAATAAGGTGACTTTGATGATTCATCATTTTCCGATAGATAAAGCTAATGACATTAATATTTAAGGACTAAAAATATATTTTATGAACTTAAAAAAGACTAAAAGCACTACTAGAAAATTCGTAATTTGCGACGGAAAAAAATCCGTCACAAATTTCAGCAAATTTGCAAAAAAAAAAAAAAAAGGCAAAATTGCGACGGAAATATATTGTCTGTCGCAAATTTTGCGACGAACAATCGCTGTCTGTCGCAAAATTGCGACAGATGCCCGTGTCCGTCGCAAAAAATTGCGACGGACCAGGTAGTCCGTCGCAATTTTTTGCCCGTCCGTCGTAAATCGCGGTTTTCTACACATCCCCTGAATTTTCATTTCTCATTCTCTTCTTTCTATTTCTTTCATCCGTTTCTCTCTTCTTCTCCCAACTCCGGTGGACTCCTGGTGCTCCGGTCAGCACTTTCCGGCGTCATCCCCTCTCCTCTGGTCGATCATTTTCCGGCGACATTCCCTCCTGTTCCAACCGATCAGTTTCAGGAGTCCTCTCCTTCTCCTCTTCCAAGTTGCACTTCTATTCCAAGTAACCTATCTCTTCTCCATTTTTTTTCACTGCAGTATATATGGATGAATTTGATAATTGTTTTTGTATTTTCTTGAGTATTATGTTGATTTATGATAAAATGATGATGTGTGATAATATTTTTGTTATTTCTTTAATGTTGATTAAATTATTTATTATTGGTTCTTGATTTTTCATTTGTGACCATTAGTGAGAATATTAATGTTGCATTATTTGTTTATAGTCTGTTTTGTATAGTTGAAAAATTATGTGTTAAAATTATGATTTTGTATTAGTAGGTAATGATACATAAGTCTATAAATAGGATGATGTTGAAATGAGAAAAATGAAATGTTAAGAAATGATGTTTAGGGATACGAGAATTAATTAATTAATATAAAGTAGGAGGAATGTGTGACTCTAAGGATTTATTAAATTTTTATGTATTTGAAAAATTAATGATATTAACTAGTTATACAATAAACAGTGATAACTTGACAAAACAAATTATAAAGTGATATTTAGGGATAAGAGAATTAATTAATTAATTAAAAGTAGAAAGAATATGTGAGTTTAGGGTAAAATAAAATTTATATGTCTTATAAAAATTAGTTAAATTAGTTAGTTGAGTTAATGTCTTATAAAAATTACTATTAAGTTTTTTTTTTTTAAAAAAAATATCTCATTTACATGTTTTATTTGAAACTATCATTAACGTAACGTAGAAAAAATATGTGAGTTTAGGGAATAATGAAATTCATATGTATTATAAAAATTAGTTAAATTAGCTAGTTTAGCCCTTATATCTTATAAAATCCAAAATACTTATATAGATCTGACATCGAATTACATGTTAATTATGTTGGTAACTTAACTAGTTAGGAAATATAGAAGGCAATCATGATAGAAGTTAGATGTACAATCGTCTAACTGATAAAAGACAACTAACTCAAGAATTCTTGGCGGGTTTGAAAGAGTTCATCCAATTTGCTTTGGCACATTCAACTAATTCAAGCAGGGCGATCAGTTGTCCGTGTGTCAAATGTAGGTGTTTAAGATTTAAAGATCCTGGCACGATGAAAATTCATTTATGTAAAAATGGATTCATGAAGGATTATGAATGTTGGGATGTCATGGCGAAGTCTGACAGACACCGAGAGGTTATTACGGGGACAATAGTCATCGAGACAACTTTAATCAATATGAGCAGTTGGTTATGGATGTCGCGGGACCGTCGATCGGCCAATATTTTGATCCCGTTACTCATGCCGAACCGTCATACATGGGAGAGGAGAACGATACACATACTCAACCATAATACATGAGAGAGGATCCTCATCCGGAAGCCGATAGGTTCTATAAAATGCATCAAGAAGCGCAACGCCCGTTATGGGAAGGTTGCGAACACTTTGAAAATAATGAATATTCATCGCTATCGGCTACCCTGGCAACACTAAGCTTGAAGACTGATCACCATATGAGTGAGAGGAATTATAATGAAATGATGCAGATCATGAGTAAGATTGTTCCCAAAGACAGTAATTTGTCGAAGGATTTTTACCAAGCAAAGAAAAAGGTGAAAGAGCTTGGTCTTGGATGTGAAAATCCATTGTTGTCCCAGAGGATGTATGTTGTATTACAAGGATGATGCTGAGATGACCAATTGCAAATTCTGTGGACATGACAGATACAAAGTTGTGAGGAATGGAAGGAAAACGACACGTCAAGCATTAAGCAAGATGTGGTAATTTCCTCTCGTGCCCAGACTTCAGAGTTTGTATGCATAAGAACAAACAGCTACGCATATGAGGTGGCACCGGGAGCATCGCAGGGATGAAAACTTTGTGACGCATCCATCTGATGCCGAAGTTTGGCGTAAATTTGACGAGGCAAATCCGTTCTTTGCTATGGATCCCCGTAATGTTCGTCTTGGTCTATGCTCGGATGGGTTCGCTCCTTTCAACAATACGGGCAGGAATTATTCTTGTTGGCCTGTCATTGTGACTCCGTACAACCTCCCACCTTCTATGTGCATGAGAAGAGAGTTTTTGTTTCTGAACGCGTTAATCTCTGGACCATCCAACCCAAAAAAGAAGATAGATGTGTACCTCAGGCCTCTGATAGATGAGTTGAAAATGTTGTGGAGTGAAGACATTCTTACGTATGATGTATCATTGAGTCAGAATTTCACCATGCGGGCTGCCTTAATGTGGACGATAAATGATTTCCCAGCATATGGGATGTTGAGTGGCTGGCAAACGTCGGGGAAGCTTGCATGCTCGATATGTCTTGAACAAAACCTAGGTTTTAGCTTGGATTACAGTCGCAAGGTGTGTTGGTTTGACAGGCATCGGCGATTCCTTCCCCCAGAGCATCAGTTTAGGAGAAATAAAAAAGACTTCATGCGGAATGTGGTCGAACGAGCAGATCAACCTCGTCGTTTAAGTGGCCAAGAAATATGGGACATGGTCAAGTACATTCAAAGTGTCGAAGAAGGGGCTGGTTCAAGTGAACCTGAGGGATATGGCGTTGATCATCATTGGAACAAACGCAGCATCTTTTGGGAACTACCATATTGGAAAGATCAATTGTTAAGACACAACCTCGATGTCATGCATATTGAGAGGAATGTGTTTTGCAATATTCTGTACACCGTGATGGACACCAAGGGCAAGATGAAGGATACAGTTAACGCAAGACGGGACATAGAAGTGATTTGCAGAAGGCCTGATTTTCATTTGGTGGAGGATGCCACAAGACTTCCAAACCTAAAGCATCGTACACATTCAACAAACAACAAAATATAGAATTGTTGCAGTGGGTTAAAGATCTGAAACTCCCGGACGGTTATGCGTCAAACTTGAGAAGATGTGTTGATCTGCACGAGGCGAAGTTATTCGGGATGAAGAGTCACGATTGCCATGTTTTTCCAGAGATTGTTGCTGTGGGCCTTTAAAGCACTTCCGAAGCATATATGGTCTATTCTGACGGAATTTTCCATTTTCTTTAGAGAAATTTGTGCTTCTGAACTTAATGTTGAAAAGTTACGGCACCTGGAGGCGAGCATGCCCATAACGCTATGCAAGTTAGAGATGGTGTTTCCTCCTAGCATGTTTGACTCAATGGAACATTTGCGTGTTCACTTGGCCTACGAAGCAAAGGTAGGTGGTCCGCAACAATATAGGTGGATGTATTCGTTTGAGAGGTAATATATATATTTCTTTTGCGCGGTTGTTAATTGACAGACATGGTGTTTTAGTTTATAAATTCCCCTTACATTGTCCATTGTAGGTTTTTACGCACACTTAAGAACAAGATCAAAAATCCAAGGTACGTCGAAGGATCTATCGCTAAAGCGTTTCTAGTCGAAGAGGACACTAAGTTTGCGTCATACTATTATCCCCCTGAAATGATATCAAGATGGAGAGGGGTACCTCGCAACGATGATGGCAGAGATACTTGCAATCAAAATTCAATATTTAATTTTCCAGGACGAGTAGTGGGAAAACATTGGAGGTCAACTCTGAAAGGAAGAGATAAGCAAGTAGCGGAGTGGTACATTCTAAACAATTGTGAAGAGGCCGCCTAGTACATAAAGTAAGATTTATTTTCTTTTTATTGTTACGGGAAGTATTAAAGTATTAACTTCATCTTTTTGTTACAGTTACTTCTCTAACTGGGTCCGATCGACAAATCCTTCGATGTCGGATTCCGAAGTTGAGCAAATCACAAACTCTAAGTTTCCTCAATGGTTTCGATCCTACTTCGTGGAAAATCCTTCAGATCGCCATGAAGTTGCGTGGATTTTATCTTATGGAGCTGCAATAGTTGTTACCCGATGCAACAAATACATAATCAATGGGTATCGGTATGCAACTGTTGAAGCAGACGCAAATACACTATGTTACAATTACGGTGTATGTTGTCGAGGTGACCAAGTTGACGGGGTCGAGGGAGCCTACTACGGGAAGTTAATCGAGATAATTCTGTTGCATTACCAGTGGGACAAGGTGGTGACTCTGTTTAAGTGTGAGTGGTTTGATAACAGTCCGCGTGGGACAAAAGTGGACAAATATGGCAATGTTGAGATCCACTAGACAAGGAGATATACGGTTGGTTATGACTCATTCATCATTGCTCAACAAGCGGAACAAGTTTACTATACCTTATACCCCACATCCCGTCAAGGGTGGAGGGGAGTTATCAAAACCAAAGCACGAAATATTATACCCAACTCGAAAGAGTCAGAAACAAATGATGGTATGCCTGAACCGTTCCAAGCTGATGTGGAACATGTATTACCCATAAACAGTGCTGACGACGATGTACCAAGCAATCTGTTTAATTCGGCTGCAGAGTTAGAGTTGATTCCTATCCAAATTGACGATGAAGAATCAGACGATGAGGCAGAAGTGATTTACTCTGATAGTGAATCTGAGTTCGACGATTATGAGACTCCAGAGGAAGGCGTGCAAGCAGATGACGAAGAACAAGAATCGTCCGGTTGATGTGTGTTAGTTCTTTTTTTATGACGATCTATTATACTACATACTCTATTATATACTTCGCTACTGTCATATTTAGTAAATATCTTTTTTATATATATATTTTGACATAATATTTATAAGTTTTCAGAGATGGAGCATCAAGGAGGACGTTTCGATAGTGGACGTAGTAGTGGTCGAGCCCGAGCCCGTCCTATCAGAGGGGGTAGGGCGACGCCATCTGGTGCCTCTGTAGGCAGAGGGATCAGCGCTTCCCCAGATGTTCTGCTATTTGAGATGTCATCTTCACCATCACTTTATATGTCATCGTCACCGTCTCTTTATATGTCATCGTCGCCGTCTACTACCGACTCTTTTATGGGTGGTAGAGGTGGGCCAGGACCTTCCCATAGTCCACAGCAAGGAGCAGAGCAGGTTTACTTTACCATTTCTAATTGATTTACATATGTTTAGTTTTGTAAAACCACCTATGTACAAGCATCTTCAATAGTTGACATTCCTTCCTTCAGCACACTTCGTCGCCTCAGAGCCACGTCGGGGAAGGAGGTAGTTCTTCCGAGCAACCAATCTGGGGATCGGTAGATCCTGCAACAGAAAGATTTGGATGAGTCCAGTTGGCACCACCGAGTAAGTCACGTAAAGTTAGCAATAATAATGTTACGATTTTCTACCTACAGTTTCTATGCTAATATTTCCATCATATCCTCTCGTGTTCGATTTCTACCAAATAATGAGGTGTGTAGTATCATCTCAAACCAAATATTTCGTAACTACAATCCGCCTTACAAGACTTGGTCAGAGATTCCTAAGGATCATCGGGATGCTTGGTTCAATGAGTTCCTGGTAAGTTATGTGTTTTATGGTTATTAATTTCTTATCCAAATGCAAAATGGTTAAGTACTTTTAAAATTTGGACCACTGATTGTTTGTCATTGATTTTCAGGATAAGTTTAAGACGTTGCCTCAACATTAGGGCGACATTTAAAAAACTTATAACTACAGGGCTGGCCGGTGGTTGAATAAGAAGTTCTTTAAATTCAGAAGAGGTAGAGGTAGGCAAGATTGGATTCAACCTGAGACTGCTGACCAATTACTTCAAAATTGGGCGTCCGATGAGAAATTTCAAAATAAAAGTCAGAAAAATAAGCAAAATAGGGCCAAAATGGAAGGACCTTCCTATGTCGGCGCTCCATTCCAATGAGTGAGCATAAACGAAAAATTGTGAGTACACGTTATTTTGTATTTAAGTATTCAATATTTTGTTCTTTGAAACAGTTAATTAACGGTCATCATTTGTGTTTGCAGGCACTGTCTGAAGATGTTGCTCCATAAGATGTTGACTGGATTGCCTTTGAGCGTACCCATTCCTAGCAGTCTGAAGGGAGTGAGCCGCACTGGATTAACGCCAAGGCGCAGCAAGTAGTGGTGAGATCTTTATATTGCATTCTTTGTTTTGGACATCAACATATATTTATTTCATTTCACATGGCTTATCTGTGATGTATTTTTTTGCTTCTAGGAAACCTATAAGAAGCTGACAAAGGAGAGAGACTCGCAGAATACGAGCGACCCCACATCCTCGATGTTCGATAACGAGAGTCTATTCATTCAGGCTGTAGGCGGAATGAACAAAAAAGGTAGAATCTTCGGGTACGGTGCCTCTGCCAATCGATTTAAGCAAACGAAGCGCACCTCATCCGACCATGAAGGTGTTTCTGCAGGTAAACGTAATACATTTGATATTGATTGTTACATTTTCATTCCCTATTCTCATGATTGTTGCATCTCCAGCCGCCATATGGCATTTTTCCGTTCCAATTCTTCCCGAATAACTCGAGTGTTGTCATCTTGTTGGAACTGATGCCAGTTTTCCATGTTGTCCATCCGTCGAACCACCGATCCTACCGTGTTGTGTAGCAGGCGTATGTCGGGATGGTTAATCTGGAATTCGTGATGGGGCTGAGGGATGCCCTGGCCCTGATCCGTAGTCCGTGCCCTACGTCGTCCTAGACCGGGATGAGGAGACCGAGCTGTGTCATCTACTTCGGCCTCTAATCCTTCTCTTTGAGGGTCTACTTCAGGGCCTACTGAATCTGAGCGTCGATATGCCTGATCTGGGATTTGTGGCTCGGGCTGTCCCCCTGGCGGTTGTTGCAATCGAGGAACCTGATTGCGGCTCCTAGTAATAGCGGCCATACTCAGTGATTACGAGTAGCTTTTATGATTCTGGGAATCGTTATCTCCGTCTTCCCCACGGTCGGCGCCAATGTTCTGTAATAGAACACAGATGTCTAGCCTCGATGGGCTAGGTATGGTTGATATTGGATCGAATGTAGTGCCCGCTGATATCTATGGAGGAGATAACAGTGGTTGCTAATGGATCACTGCGCTACACAGGGGTGGCTATTCGCCTTGGGGTGATGTGTGTGCACAGTGAGACTGAATGATAAAGAATGGACTAGTGAGTCTGAATGTGACTGTAGGTAATCCCTATTTATAGAGATTACCTAGGTTTCTTCCTTCTTGCCCACATTCCGTCGTCGTGCGCCTCCCACCTCTTGATCATGCGCTCTCCATATCCCGCATGATCCCTGCAGAGATCGGCACAAACATGGGTGATTGGCAGTTTACCTATTTCATGGAAGGTTTCCTGCCTAGAGCCTTTCAATTGGGCCTCGCACATACCAGGCCCATTATTTGGGTCCATAACAGAAGTCTTATATTACAAGTGACTAGCTTTCTTCGTCGATATTGCACAATCATTATTCAACTTTGCATAGTCAGCATTTTCCGTTAGTAACATTAACAATGTTAAGTTTTAATAACTAAAAGTACACTTTATAAGCTAAAGGGATTTAAAACTAAACTTCATGTAAACTTAAAGGGCCAAAAATATCTTTAACACACACACTATTACAGAAAGGGCTTTGAACAACCATTTTTAAGCCCTTTTAATGTCCTTTTCAGGGGGATGCCTATGTGAGATATGTAGAAAATAGATATTTATGGCGTTCCAAATTAAATTTGGGACGTCGTAAGAATTATTATTTTTTTTTTAAAAAAACCCCAAAAGAGACGAGGGTTTAAGATGGCGTTAAACAAAATAGTGATTCTGGTCTGGTGCCATAGGAGACTTGCACGCCAGAATGGTGCTGAACCCTAGATGCGCCCCATAAGAGACTTTGGCTCCTGATTCCAATCTTGTGACGAACCCTAGTTGAGGTTCATTATTCATGCTTCTTCTATCTTTAGACAATCTCACTTCATTGTACATTTAGAGATCAAGAGAGACGGATCAGAAAAACGCAAAATCGTAAATCTCACCAACAAAATCGAAGAAACAAAACATATAGAGAGAGATGAATTTAGAGATAGATCTCAACAAAAATGCAAAAACGCAAAATCGTAAATCTCACTGTTAGTCTTCTCTCAAGTACTAGCACCACAAGCCGCGAGGGAGCAATGCTTTTAAGCTCAGACGAGGGCGATTTGAGGGATAACTCCTCTCTACCATGTCATCCTCGTCGTCGGAGTTGAAATCAAAGGTGGGTCAGAGTTGAAAGAGGATGAAGATTCCATCGGAAGTGTAGATTTGAGGCAAAATGGAGATGATGAAAGAGATTGTAGTCACATCATCCTCCTTGCTGCCATGCCATCTTCGCCAACAGGGAGAAGGTTGTTGGTGGTAGGAGAGGAAGGTGGCCAGCAGTATGTGCGTATAGAGAAATAGATTCAGAAACTCTCAGAACCATCTAAAGTTGGAGCCGCAAGCAAAGTGAGACTTTTTGTGCTTAAAGTGAGATGTCTTTTGGAGTCCCAACTTAAAGTGAGAAGTCTTTTGGCGTCCCAATTTATAATTGGGACACCTAAAGGGAGACTTTTGGTGTCCCAATTTTTAATTGGGACGTTGAAATGCTGCTTTTGACATTTTAATTATAAAAGGGACACGCGTCCGTTTATGTAAAAAGGACACCCAATACGCTAAAATTTCTGCACATACTTACAAAAATGTCACAGCCTTTATTTTTACTTTCCTTTTTTAAAAACAATCATTTTTTAGGGAAGTAAAATCTATATTTTGTAGTAGTGATACACACACACATACTCAATACACTCAAAATGATATATGCATTAAATAGCAGATTATGAGCTTGAAAGAGGTTATTACAGCTTTTGTCAATGTCATAACATCATTATTAAACAATGAAAATATGATATTAAATCATCAAAGCAAAATCCTAATGAGGGCAATAACTAAGTATTGTCATCAAATACAAAGTGATATGCTAAACTTTAAGATATTATCATATTTCACCTCCCTTTTCATTGCAAAGTATAATTTGCCATCACTAGCTTATACACTCACCTTGACTACTATGAGAATGCACTGAGATAGTTGATGTTGCGCTAGAGCAGGATCCATCATCCACCAAAACTTCTTCATTAGGATATAAAGAAGGTTTTGGGGGCATTTCAAGACTTTCAACATCATATGTTTCTAACATCTCTATTACTTTACCCATTGAAGGGCGATCTGCAGGCTTTAGTTGTATACACCATAGTGCCACCATAAACATCTTCTTTGCTAAATCCTTGTCCTCTTTACTGAAATCTTGCATTTCTATATCTTTTCCTTCATCAAATTGATCATAAATCCACAAGGGAAAGTAAAGTTGACTTGAATGTTCGACATGTGGATTCAAATTCCTTCTTTGACTAGCAATTTCCATCAAAAGCATTCCAAAACTATAAACATCAGCTTTATAAGACACTCCCCCAATATTCTTATAGAACAATTCTGGAGCCATGTATCCGATTGTCCCTCTTGCCGCAGTCAGAGTTACAATGCTATCATCAATAGAATATAATCTTGCCAGTCCAAAATCTGAAATCTTTGGATTGAAATTTTCATCTAGTAGAATATTGTGGGGCTTGATATCAAAATGCAATATTTGCATGTCACAACCATGATGAAGGTAAGCAATTCCATGAGCTATTCCTAGAGATATCTCATGTATTTTACGATAACTTAAAGAGATACTTCCCTCTTTAGAAAATATATATTTATCTAGTGAACCCTTCGGCATGAATTCATATAGTAGAGCCTGTTTTGTCCCTTCCACACAAAACCCTTCAAGATGGACCACATTGAAATGGTGTATCCTCCCTATAGTTGCCACTTCACTGATAAAATCTTGGCCATTAGCTTTGGATTTACCTAACATTTTGATAGCAACCTCAGGTCCACTCCTTAGCTTTCCCTTATACACAAAGTGCCAAATCCTCCTTCACCTAACTTATTCTTGAAACCTTCAAATCATTGTCTTTAATTCCTTGTAAGAGTATTTTATTGGAATGAGGTCATGAAGTCTTATAAAATCTTCAATATCTTCATATATTGATAAGTGTCTTCTTCGCCATGTATAAATCAACAATATACATAGGAAGATAACACCAATCAAAAATCTCATTGTGATATAGAAAACAAATCTTCCAATGACTTCTCCTAATTTTATCAGAAGCTTTGATGGTCCAAAATCGTAGTGTGTTTCGTCGTCGACATACATGTTCACTATCCTGGGTAGTCCTGCAAATGTATATAAATTTCCTTGAGTGACAAATAAATTAAAGTGTCTAGGCTAAATAAATTACATAATTATAAAATGTAATACCCTGAAAATCTCACTTATGATAAGTATCATATTGAGTAAATAATACCTATTGGAAATAGGTGAATATGTGATATCAAATTTGTAGGGGAAAAATCTCTTGAAAATTAGAGTGCCAAAATGACGAAAATGCCCTTATAGGACATAAGTAACTTAGGAGAATCATGAAAAATCCTAAAAGGCAGTAAAATAATTATTAAAATTAAGAGAGTATATTTCCTCTAATTTTGGTAATTTAATAAATTATAAACTTGGCAAAATTAAAGAAGAATGTTCAAAAAGTATTGAAATGACCAAAATGTCCCCGTAAATTCTTATATAATGCATAAGTCATGAGATGCTAATGTCAGTGCAAAAGTAGTGAGGTAATGAGTTATTCTAATTAAGAAAATTATCAACTATGGTTAAGAAATTAATTAAGTAATTATTGACTAATTACTTAAGCATAAACAAAGGGAAATTCGAAGATAATTATGTAAGACCCTAAAATTAGTGGGTTATGGCTAAAAATTAGCATAAATATATTTTCTAATTAATTGGAAAATATTGAGAAAAATAAATGAGATTAAGTATTTTTGAGCATAAAAGCAAGTTTGGACCAATAAGAAAAAGTTATGAAAAATTATGTAAAAATAATTAAAATAATAATTAATTAATTAATTAAAAAATAAAATAAAAATATATATAATAATAAGTGTGAGGGCCGACATCAAGAGGGGAAAAAGAAAGAAAAAAAAAAGAAAAATGATGGTGGAGTGTAATTGTAAAACACTTGATTTAAAATTAATTAAAGTAAAAAGTAGAAAGTAAAATAAACACCAGGAACAGGATTTCTAAAGTCAGGGTATAATATTAATGTGCGGATTTTTATCCTGAATTGAGCTGTACCTGGAGTCGTTTCTGAGATCGGTAGAAGAAGTTAGTAATAAGACGAAATAGGGAAAATCTGAGAAATAGGCAGATAGTCATAAAATTAGGATTTGAACGAAATAAATTATAACTCAACATTTGGAGATGAGTTTATGATTTTCTGGACATATTTGGAATCAGTGAATTTTTGTCCAGAAGTTGATGATTCCGGAAGTTCGTTCCGAAACCGACACGTTTTTCCATAAAACTTCAGACTGACCGTTGAAACCCTATATGAAATCAAAATTTAGGTTAACTTAGACATTTCTAATGAGAAAGAAAAGGTCTTCAAAGTTGTGATTCCGAATTTTTGGGATTTTCCACGATTACGCGATTCGGACACCGATCGGAGATTCTACCGGCAAAGGCTTCTGGAAGCAGGACACATGGCATCTTGTGATTGGCCAAGGGATGCCACCTTGGGGAGGGGCAGGTCGGCCAAGGGAGAGAAGAGAGAGGGAAGACTTGTTTGCAAAGTTTCCAAAATGAAGGGCTAGGATTCGATCTCATAAAGTTGATCCGACGGTTGAAATTCCATGACTTCTTCTATAAATAGGACACCATTCTCTTCATAATTCTCAAACCATTTGCTTAGGCATTACGAAATCTAGAGAGAGGTTTTAGAGAGAGGAGCTCTGGAGAAAAGTCTACAATAAGCTCGGGTAAGTTTTTCGGTACCGAGTCTTAAGCTTCCGTAGTTCTACCGATAGTTGGAGTAGTAATGCTAGAGTGGTCTTTAATCTTCCAAGTATGATTAGATATCATAGGATAGGGGTATTTTAAGTAGGAATTTCGAAAATCATGGTTGGGTCGAAGTTCTGGCAAAATTTTGGAAGGAATTAGTCAAAGTAACGAAGTGCTGGCGAAATTCCGCCAATTAGGGGTATAGGGGCAAAATGGTAATTTTTACCTAAAATGCTTGTTGTGATGTCAAATCACTAATAAAAGTGATATTACTCGTATAGGACATCAGAAACTTTGATCTGCTGTCGTTACGCTGTCCGACGTGCCGCTATTGGACGTTTCGCTGTTTTCCGTAAAAGTACGATTTTCCGCCAGAAGTACCTACGCTCGTGAACGAAGGTACGGACGCGTACTGTAACATTAACGCTGTGCTGTTCATATACATATATGTGATAGATACATCCCGGATAGAGATTCTGTTTAGGGTCACCGAGATACACTCACGGATAGAGACTCTGTTCAGGGTTACCGAGATACATTCACGGATAGAGACTCTGTTCAGGGTTACCGATTATACATTCACGGATAGAGACTCTGTTCAGGGTTACCGATTATACATTCACGGATAGAGACTCTGTTTAGGGTTACCGATTATACCTACTGCTCTATGTTTATGTTCTGTCATTATTAATCATGCATCTACTGTTATGTCATGAATATCTATCATCCGCATGACCAAGGCAACAAACTTGGAGGAATAAGCCTCAAGGGATATGCATGAAGGCTTCATGCATATTGGGCTTTGTTTTATTCTTCTTACTTTTAGTTTTATTCTTCTTACTTTTAGTTATATTTTTGTAATAAGGCTTATTGGGCTTTGTGTGTAAGCATAATTAGGTTAAACTCAATATGGATGTTGTCCACTATATAAGGGAACACCATAGCCTCTTTGAGGGACGCAGAATTTGAAAGTTAACCTTTTTGGTGAGAGACAAGCTTCTCTAGGGTTCTTTCGAGAATCTCTGAACTTATCAAGGGCAACAATCCTTGTGGCGTTCTTGGGCTTATCAATTCTTTGGAATTGTGGCGCCTACCTATAATCCAGTTTTCGGTGTTTCTTGAGTCAAAATCGTGTTTCAGAAAGCCATCTTTCACCTCGTTTTGGAAACACTCAAATCCAAGGTCTGTAGCGTGAGATACCTTCTGTTCTTTCAGGATGCGTTGGAGGTTGAACTTTCAGTGCGAAATTCCATTCCTTGTCGATCCAATCATCCCTTTCTTTCGGGAATCATATCATGTGGTATCAGAGCTCTCGGTTCTAGGATTGGAATTGGGTTTTCTTGGGTAATTTGTTCTTTCAATCTTCTTGTTTTTGTTTCTTTCAATTTCTTGTTCAGTTCACATATTTCTGCACTTGGTTCTTGGTGTTCATCCCTTGTTCATCATTGTTCTTGAATTTTAATCCTTTCAATTCATGTTTCTTGAGTAGTATGTTGTTAGTGTGTTAAGTAATAGCTCAATTTGTGGGAATTATACCTAATTTAGTTC
Organism: Acacia pycnantha; assembly: GCA_025563575.1. Lineage (NCBI taxonomy): Eukaryota > Viridiplantae > Streptophyta > Magnoliopsida > Fabales > Fabaceae > Acacia > Acacia pycnantha. Next base: position 109,517 of record JAMWYP010000419.1, on the reverse strand, counting down.
TGAATTAGTCAATTTCAAAGTTTGATTCCAAAATCACAAATTCCTTTTGTTGAGGAATCAGGTGTTAAAAACAAGAAGAAAAAAAAAAGGACAGCACCTTGCTATTCAATTAAACACACTACTACTTGTGAATCAAGTCCAAAGTGTCTTCCTTGAATAGTTACTCCAAATTGTTTTGGTTTTCTTTGTCTTGTCTTCTTTGACATCTTTTCCAATTTCTATTGTGAGTCACCGCCAATTCTTGAGTTTGGGATTGTACTCTTGAGTGTTCTTGGAGATTCTGTTAAGAACTTAAAGAGAGCTATTGAGTGGTAAAATGCAAGAGAGCACACTACACAAAAGCCTTATAGAGAGCAACAAACACGAGTAATACATTTTTAAGAGTGTAAACACGTGAGCGAGTGGTGAGAGGTCCTATTACTTTTATTCTTGTTCTTTTCCTTGAATTATGGCAGGAGCGGGTGGTGAAGATATTCCTCCTCCTATAGGAGATAATAGATTGCTAATTGAAGCCATTACAACTCAAATGCAAAGGATGATGAGGGAACACACAGAGGAGTTATATGAGAGAATTGAGAGAATAGAAAATCAAGGGAATGAAAGAAGGAGAAGAAGAGGTAATGAGAATGATGCTAGAGAGGATAGAATTAAAGGAGTGAAGCTTAAGATACCATCTTTTAAAGGAAGAAGTGATCCGAGGCCTATTTAGAGTGGGAAATGAAGATTGAGCACTTATTTGCATGTCACAATTATATCAAGAGAAGAAAATGAAGGTGGCGCCATGGAGTTTAGTGATTATGCTCTCATTTGGTGGGACCAATTGCAAAGGGAGAGGGTGAGATATGAAGAACCATTGGTGGATAGTTGGGTGGAGATGAAAAGGCTAATGAGAAGAAGATTTGTTCCTTCCCATTATCATCGAGACCTTCACAATAAACTTCAAAGGCTCACACAAGGTAACATGAATGTAGATGAGTATTATAAAGAGATGGAGGTGTCCTTGATTAGAGCAAATATTAGTGAAGAACGGGAGGCTACTATGGCACGTTTCTTGCATGGGTTGAATAGTGATATAAGGGATGTTGTGGAGTTGCAAAATTATGTGGAGTTAGAGGATTTAGTGCAACAAGCTAGTAAGGTAGAACAACAACTCAAGAGAAAGGGTGTCATGTGGAGAAACTCTTCAAATTTTAATTCTTCAAGCTGGAAGGATAAAAATAAGAAGGATGGAGGTACTTCGTCAAGCAATCCCACTGCTACACCTCAAAGGACTCAAACTAAATCCAATGAGATCCCTAAAAGACAAGGAGTAGTGAAATAAAATGCTTCAAGTGTTTGGGGAGAGGTCACATAGCTTCATAATGTCCAACTAAGAAGACTATGTTACTTAAAGAGGATGGAGAGCTTACTAGTGATTCTTCTTCAGATTCGCCTCACATGATGATGAAGATGAATAAATAATTCCGAAGGAGATTTGTTTATGGTAAGAAGGATGTTGGGTAGCCAAGCAAAAGACATGGATGATAGTCAAAGAGAGAATATCTTTCATTCTAGATGCCTTATCCAAGGAAATGTATGTTCTTTAATTATTGATGGAGGGAGTTGTACCAATGTTGCAAGTGCTAGAATGGTGTCTAAATTGGGCATGGAAACAAAACCTCACCCGCTGCCATACAAGCTTCAATGGCTTAGTAAGGATGGTGAAGTGACCGTAAACAAACAAGTGGAGGTGAACTTCTCCGTAGGGAAGTATGATGATACAATTTTATGTGATGTGGTACCGTGGAGGCTTGTCATTTGCTTCTTGGGAGACCTTGGCAACATGATAAGAAAGTTATGCATGATGGTTGCACCAACAAGTTCTCTTTTGTACATAAAGGACGAAAGACTATTCTTACACCTTTGACACCAAGAGAAGTTAGTGAGGATAATTTTAAAATGAGAGAAAAAAGAAAGCAAGAGAGAAAAGAGAGTGGAAGAGGGCAAGAAAAAAAGGAGAAAAAGAGAGAAAAGCACCAAACTTGTTTATAAAAGAAAAAGAGGTGAAAAAGGCAATGCATTTGAAAAAGCCAATGCTTTTGCTTTTGAGTAAAGAGAATAATTTTACATATGCATGTCCTACTAACTCTCTTCCAAATGAGGTTTCTAATATGTTGCAGGAATTTACAGATGTTTTTCCTAAAGAGGTACCTCACGGACTACCACCTCTAAGAGGCATAGAACATCAAATTGATATCATTCCAGGAGCTTCATTGCATAACAGGCCAGCCTATAGGAGTAACCCCCAAGATATCAAGGAGATTCAAAGACAAGTTGGAGACTTGATGCAAAAAGGCAACTCTGTTTTTCAGCATAAAGATGGTAAGAGTAAGGCTGAATATGTGCGGAAACTACATGAGAAGATAAAGGCAAACATTGAAAAAAAAAACGTAGAGAGTTACGTCAAGCAAGCGAACAAAGGAAGGAAAAGGGTAGTGTTTGAGCCAGGAGGAGAGGATTAAAATTTGAGGACAAATTCTTCTGAAGAAGGAGGGAATGATGAGGACATAGGAGGCGGCATGACCAAGGCAACAAACTTGGAGGAATAAGCCTCAAGGGATATGCATGAAGGCTTCATGCATATTGGGCTTTGTTTTATTCTTCTTACTTTTAGTTTTATTCTTCTTACTTTTAGTTATATTTTTGTAATAAGGCTTATTGGGCTCGCTTATTGGGCTTTGTATGTAAGCATAATTAGGTTAAACTCAATATGGATGTTGTCCACTATATTAGGGAACACCATAGCCTCTTTGAGGGACGCAGAATTTGAAAGTTAACCTTTTTGGTGAGAGTCAAGCTTCTCTAGGGTTCTTTCGAGAATCTCTAAACTTATCAAGGGCAACAATCCTTGTGGCGTTCTTGGGCTTATCAATTCTTTGGAATTGTGGCGCCTACCTATAATCCAGTTTTCGTTCTCTATTTCTCGGTTTCGTATCTCTAGATTTCCTTATCCGTTTTCGGTGTTTCTTGAGTCAAAATCGTGTTTCAGAAAGCCATCTTTCACCTCGTTTTGGAAACACTCAAATCCAAGGTCTGTAGCTCGAGATACCTTTTGTTCTTTCAGGACGCGTTGGAGGCTGAACTTTCGGTGCGAAATTCCATTCCTTGTTATGTCATGAATATCTGTCATCCGTATACTGTTTTATTTGAGCATAAGGTTAACCGTTACCTGAGATCCATTGCGGTAAATTGGATCTCAGCTATAGCTTCAGGGTCTGGAGGACCGAGGGCCGAGGAAAGAAGCAAGCAGACCACGTAGAAGATCCGGTTGAAGATTTCTTTCTGTTATATTATACTTTTGAACCACACGGTTTTTGTACCGCTGTTGTATCCAGCCAGACTTACGGCATTTTATATATACATATCAGTTACTCAATCGCTCCGATGCTCTACTCTGATTATTTGAAATGATGTTTTGATGAAAAAAAAAATGTACTGCTTTTGGAAATTGGGATGTTACATAAAATATGTGACAGATCTCTTTAAAATACTTATCATGTGTAACATTAGATATAGTTTATAACCTAGAAAAATTAGCTTGGAAAAAATGATAATATATTATAAATAAAATGAAAAAAAAAAAGACATTATATTTAGGACTAAAATTCACTTCCAAATTAGATACTACATTTAGGACGGGGGAGCATCTTAGCATCATTATTAATTTTCATATGTATTAAATGTAAGCTGAAGCAATCATACCAAATAAACATATGACATTGGTTCATGCACAGTAATGAAACACAAAGCTTGAGGGTTGTTTTGAGAGGTTTGAAGTTAGCTTGGAGTGTAATATGATGGATCTAGGAGGCTTACTTTGAAATACTTTTTCTAGTAACTGATATAAAAATTATTCAATTAATTTGAGAATATTAAAAAATGAGATAAGTTAGTTAACTATAACAAATGTGATTAAGTATCCCTAAAATATCCTTGTCTAGCATCAGATTATACTCATCTGATCCTTAACGTAAGATATATATATATATATATATATATATCAAATTTAGAAAAAATGAGGAAGGTAAATAAATTATTTAATTATAACATGCTCCTCTAGTCCTTAATTCAATACCTATTAAACTAATTTAATTTTTTTGACAACTATTAAACTAATTGAATTAGTTTAATAAGGAAGTTAAAAAATGTAAATAAAATATTTAAAAGACTACTAATAAAATTAAGGCTAAATTATATCAAACCCCTAAAACTTTGGGCTAGTTGAATATAACCCCCTAATATTTCAAAGTTTAAATATTATTATTATTAACCTTTGTCATTAACTAACCGTTATCTTTTTAATGGAAATGGTCACATCAGATTAAGAATTGACATGATGCATCATATGTAAGTTACCAATTTCGTAAAACCTCATGAACTTTGACTTGTTACAAATAATCCCCTAAACTTTGATCAGTTATAGATAACCCTCTAAACTTTGATTAGCTACAAATGACCCCTTGATATTTCAAAAATATAAATTTACTCCCTTAACTTTTGATTTATAAAATTAAAATTTGATTTATAATATTAAACTTCATGTCGTTACTTTTTCTATTTTAATAAATTTTTTAAGATCTAAATATCATTTGTCAATTACAGTAGCTTTTTTGTATGGAAAAAACAAGAAGAATAGTTAAAACTATAAAAATACACGTTAAAACTCTTATTCAAGTAAAAATATGCATTATTGATAAAGAATTAATGAGGGAAAAATCTATTGTCTAACATAAATGTAATATTTAAACTATCAATGTTTAGTTATCTAAAGAAAATAAGTAAATGTTATACAAATGATAACAATTTTATTTTTTATATTTTTTAAATATTATTCATCTAGTTTTAAATTTTTTGAAATGATAAAATTCATAGAATTTAATACTATAAACCAAGATTTTAAGGAAGTTAAATTTAAATTTTGAAATGTCCGAGAGTTATTTGTAAATAACCATTCAGAGTCTATGGAGTTTTATGAAATTAATAATTTATATATGATGTCAAGTGTTATCTCTCAATCAGATATGAAAGTTTTCGTTAAAAAGATAAGGGTCAATTAACAGTAGGAGTTAATAATAATAATAAACTAAAAGGTGGGGGTGAACTTTAAACTTTGAAATGTTAAAGGAGTTATATGTAACTGACCAAATGATTTTGTATAATTTATTCTAAAATTAACTGATACAGTATAATGTACTCCCTCCAGTCCTAATTATAAGAGCACTTTTGTAGTGCAATTTGTACTATAAAAGTACTCCTATAATTAGGACCGGAGGTAGTATGTCGTAAATCATAGGGGATAGGACCTTACCTTTTATAATTCCATGGACAAAATCTGTAACAAAATTTGACCAAAGTCAACAGTCGTAGCAGAGGTCGGAATAACAACAAATAGCTATTAAAAGAACAATTTACTATTAATAAATTACAAATCGTTTGAGTATCATCTATCTAACTTTTTTTTTCATCTTATATTTACATGACAATATATATATATATATATATATATAGAGAGAGAGAGAGAGAGAGAGGTTTAATGTTTCTGCATTTACTGTAGAAACTTTTTTTCTGCAACACTCACATAAAAGTGAGTGGGTCCTACTTTCTCTCTCATCTCTTTACAATGGGATCTACTCACTTTTATGTGAGTGCTGCAGAAAAAAAATTTCTGCAGTAAATGTAGAAACATTAAACCCTATATATATATATATATATATATATATTGAACAAGCAGGACAATTACAGGAGATTGACTGTAAATAGGTAATTGTTACCTTCTGCAAATATGCGCAGCGTTGGCAGCTTTCCTACATCGCCCATCCATAAAAACCTCATTAATTCAACGTCAGCATAACATTATAAAAACCAGGTAATAAGGAAGTATAAGTTGGTAAATAACCATTCATCCACTACTTAAAATTTATAATTCCTTTTTAAAGAAATACCTTATTTAAAATTTTATAATTTCAAAGTGTTTTTTTCTGTCTTTTTCCCTTAAATTTAAGTAGCGTAGATCTTATTACAACAACGAGGAGCACTAAGAAAACTTTGGTTCAATTCTTTTGGACCTTGCAATGCATCATCGGTAATAAATAGTAAAAAGAATTGGTCTGGTTTGTCTCATTATCCTTTTCATATCATCTCTCATAATATTTAAATCATTTATGTCCAATTAATATGAAATATCACAATATTACTCTGATTTTTCTATTATCTTCCCAATCAACAATCTAGATAGGTTCATAAAAAATAAAGAGAAAAAGAGTTCTTTAGAGGATCTGCTTCCAAAAGAATGAGGGGTGGCACCAGACAACTAAACCCTAAACTATATTGACAGAGCAATAGAGATGAGGAATGGAGAGAAAAAGAGCTTGACTCAGATCCAGTGACTCACAATCACTCATAATAGCGAGAGATGAGGAATAGCAAAAGCCTGGGCCCGTTTGGAGGAAAACAAAACTTAGGTTTTGGAAACAAAATCTAGGTTTTGGAAATAAAACATAGGTTTTGTCACAAGTCTGCCAAACAACAGAAGCTATTCTGCATCAAACTTAGGTTTTGCAAAAGTTTGTCAAACACCCATAAATTTATCCAAAATCTATCCTCCAAAAGTTATTTTCCAAAAATCATTTTTACTCCCTCTGGTCTTTATTATAATGCACCAAGTAACAATTCTCACAAACTAATAAAAACAGTTAAAGTCAATAAAGTTGTCCTACAATTTAAGTAACTTCTAATATTACCTCTACTAATTGCACTAAACTCTAATATTATATAATTATTACTCTCACCCACTACTCCTATTAATTAAGGGCATATATGAAAACAAATAATTAATGTTTTTTGGGGAACAAACAAGTGCCTTATAAAAAGAACCAAATAAACTTGCTAGTTGGTGCCTTATAATAAGGATTGGAGGGAGTACCTTGTAAATCCCAAAAGATATTCTTTAAAAGCTTTTTACCTCGTAAATCATGAAAATCATTTTTTTAGTATCAGTCAATACCTTAAAATATTTCATGATCTTAAAAATTTATTTTATGATATTGAAAAAATATTTCAGGGTACCAACTGATCTTGAAAAAATATTTCAGGGTAATGACGGGTACTAAAAAGATACTCTTTGCGGTCCTAACTATAGGACATATTTAACCGATTTTGTGAAGATTAATGAAAGAAGTTAAATTAGTTAATTTTACTCATTTTCCTAAAATGCCCTTATATAAATTTAAAATGACATAAGTAAAAGTGAATCAATAGCTCCTACCACATACCTCTCCAATCTAAGATTTTCCTTTCCACATGTTATCTAATTTGAAATAATAGTCTTACTATATATACATATATGCGTATGTGTATGTAGATAGATAGATATGTGTACATTTATCTACACATATATATACACACACACAAAGATGTACACGCACACACACACATATATTGACAGACACACACACATATGTGTGTGTGTGTGTGTCTATATATATTTGTGTGTAGACACAACATGTATACATATATAAATACGCACACATATATATCTAAAAGTTTCCCTAATTGAAAGAATCTATGCACCCACATACATATACTCACCAAAAACCAAATACACTTAAGAGAATGAAATATAATAGGGGTATTTTAGGAAGAAATTGATAAAAATTAGAATATTGTCTTATAATTAGGACCAAAACCAACTCCTAAATGTTGTCCTATAATTAGGAGCACAGGGAGTACTTAATACTTAATACTGACTAGTAGTCTTAAAAAAATATTTCTCTTAGTCTTAAAAATTTATTTTAGGATATTAAAAAAAGTGGCTCAACACTCCTCCTAGCATGAGATTTATCGCCGCTCACACCAAAGTCTCTGCAAACAGATTCAGTTAAGGCATTCTCATCTCTCTTTAGAGCGGAAATTCTCCAAATCCTCTCTCAATTCTCTCCATCTTTCCTCTTCGGCGAGATCATCACCATTTATAATCTCCTTCATTTTTCTCAATTTCTCCTTCCATAATCCGAATCATTCTCACCTTCACTCCCCTCCCAAGACTTCCTGGACGTACCGAACAGGAAGCTTGGTTAAGCGGCACTTATCTCCATGAGCTGCTGAAGCGTTTAGCTCTTAAGAGGTATTGGAATATTGAGTTCGCTGGATTTCAAAGGGAAGTGTCACATTCAGATTCTATCTGCTCATTCTTGTTCGTATAATTATGATTTCTTGGTTTGGAAATGGGAGTTATGTTGTTGCATTCTAGGTGTTTGACTAAATGCATAGGTGGAGAATCTTTAAGTTGAGTTTTGAACCAATTAAGTTGATGTGCGTATATTGATTAAATGCCTAAGTGGCGCTTAAAGGTGTGATAAAAAAGAGGTGAAAACTTGCTAGGGTGCTAGAAATTACACAAATTAATTTTAAATATTCTAAATGGTATTTTAGGCTTTAATTGAACTTAGTGAGTGGTTGATCCATTCATCAACTTAATGAATAAGAAGGCAAGTCATCTCTTAGGGATCATCCCTACCATACTAACTCAAATCGCTGATTTTATTCAGCAAAATACATAAGCATGCAATAGCTCAGATTCATTTAATTCAGTTTTTGTTAAACCAATCTTGACTCTGGTTAATTTGTATTGTCACTTAATTGGACTAACTCCTAGTTAATTAGAACTCAATAAGGGAAAACAATCTAGTTTGTACCCTGATTTTGTATTTCTTAAATCTAATTACTCCCTCCTGTCCTAATTATAAGACAACATTTGAGAGTTGATTTTGGTCCTAATTTTACGCCAACATTCTAATTTTTGTCAATTTTTTCCCTAAAATACCCCTATTTTATTATCTCTTGTGTTTGGTTTTTGGTGAGTATATGTATGTGGATGCATAGACTCTTCTAGTTAATGAAACTTTTAGATATATATGTGTATCTATGTAGGTATATATGTGTGTGTCTACGCACAAATATATTAGTGTGTGTATGTACATATATATATATGTATGTATACATGTGTGTGTCTACACACAAATATATATAGACACACAAAAAAAAAAGTGTGTGTCCATATATAATATGTATATATGTGTGTTTGTCAATATATGTGTGTACATATATAAACATAATCATATATATCTTTGTGTGTGTATGGTATGCATATATATGGGTGTAGATATATGTACACACACATACATATATCATATAACGTGTAGAAAGGAAAATTATAGGCCAGAGAGGGATGTGACAAAAGCTTTTGATTCCCTTTTACTTATGTCATTTTAAATTTATATAATAGCATTTTAGGAAAATGAGTAAAATTAACTAATTTAACTTCTTTCCTTAATCTCCTCAAAATTGGTTAAATATGTCCTATAATTAGGACCGGAGGGAGTATTTGAGAGCCTAACAACAATGGTTATCAATATATTTATTATATTATGTATCAATCATGAATAATGAATAATGTTGGTGGTGTTAGACTTCGATCGTCGTCTTCTTTTTTTCATGCAATTAAAGTAAACACATTCACACACACACAACCATATTAACGGTTAGTTGTTCTAGGGACAGCAACCTTGTCACCCTTAGAGAACCTAGAGTTCATATACTATGAATAAGGGGGATATATAAGATCGTGCCATACGGTCAAAATATTGTGAAAGTAAAGGGACTTACGACAAGATGGGATCCAATAATCTGATTGAAATATGAATCAGGTACTTACCGCAACTGGACTGAGATATTCCAAGGGGGGAAACATGTTTCTTGTGACACGCATTGCGCGCTTTGACTTTCTGGGCTGAAATCGCAGTAAGTGCCAGTTGGACAATTAAGATGAGCACAAACTCGTGGCAACCATGAAAGCTCAAATCCAGAGGAAAGTAGTGTGTGGATATCAGCGTAGGACTTGATTCCACCAGGCACCAATGATTTCCAATCCTGGGCTGTGAGGGTCACCCATTTCAGACGACACTGAGGTTTAAACTGGTGAGCTAGCAAGTCTCCAGCCACAGCATAAAGATGGCCTCCTCCTTTGGATTCCCAATTCACAAAGGGAGCCGTATCCACATACGCTGGGTCGTCCCTCACCGGATTGCTGCAGTTCAGGTAGCCCACCTGCTTGAATGAATGGTTGTATAGATCCCGAGTGTTATAGCGAACATATTCAGGTTCTGTTCCGTAGTTGTATAGAATCGAATAGCTAGAGAGAATGTTTAGAGCCCAAGAGGCATAGGGACTGTTTAGAGTCCAAATGACATAGGGATTACTGCTATCTTCATAAGACAGGTTAGAGATGAAATTGTATGGGGATAGGGAATAGCGAGGAAGCGAGGAGCAATTGCCCTTCTGAATTCCTGCATCTACGAGTCTGATTGTGTAGTTGTTGTAGTTTATTCCCACCACTCGGTATGTTCCTAGCACCTTATCTCTTTCTCGCACCTGGCATCTTCCATCTCTCGTATAATGATGACTAGAATCATGTAAATGAAGAAGAGAGATGTTGTTTTCACAGGCTAGCTCGTGTTTGGGATGGCCACAGTAGGGTGGGTCATCTCGTAGTCGGAATGGATATGAGATGTTTGTGATAATGCCGCAACTAGAATTACAGGATTTATTGGCATGTTCAGAACTCAGAACTCCTTCCGTGAGAAGCAAAGACAGCCACAACACTGAACACCAACACCATAACCCTTTCTCTGTTTCCATCTCTGACAATAATAGATCAAGCTGCTGCACTTACGAATGCTTAGATTCTTGCTTCCATCGAAGCCTTTTCTTCCCAACTCCATCCCAACTCCATCCCATCCTTCTTATATATAATTTATATGATTAAACTTTCTTGATCTTTTCTCTCACCTATTTTTGCCACTTTTCTTTTAAAAAAATGATTTTGAATTTCCACCGACATAAACAAATATTTTTAATCGGTAGGTTCTTAAGAAATTGGTGACAAAAAAATTTAAAACAAAATCTAGGTCATTTATATGTATTTTTTTATTTCATTTTTTCAAAAAATCTGGGTGAATCACGGGGCCTATTTGGGTTGGCAGTAGAAGCGGTGACTTAAACGCTATCTGACTTTAAAAAAAGCTCGGTAGAAAAAAAGTCAGATTATAGATAATGATTTGTGTTTGGTTGATGGTGGTAGAAGTGGCGGGGCCCACGTCAAAAAACTGAGAGCGTTTTCGAAAAAACTTCATTCTGGAGCTTTTTCCTTAACTGGCTTTTTGAACTTTTTTGACTTAAAGTTAAGCCAACGCTTTAAGCAATCCAAACAAGTTCCATTTTCTTTTGATCACTGTGTGAGCGTTGGCTTTTAAACTACTACATTTTTTTGCCTTTAACGCTCAAATTTAAGTGAATAAAGTCAGATAGCTTTTAAGTCACCCAAACAGAGTTTTCTTTGTATACCTCCCTTCCATGCATCTTCCTTCGTGGGCCGCCAGCTTTATTATTTATTACGCAAATTTTATATTGTACCTTCCCTAAATTGAATTAAGTTTCTGCTTTGACTTTTCTTCCTGACTAGTCCACAATCACAAAGCCAAGTTGCATCATCCCCCTTCCCTTCCCCTGCTTTGATTTTGAATGAGACATGTGACGCGTCTCCTAACACTTACTCATATAGATATCTAGAAATCTCGATCCAAGTTTCAGACTTTTAAAGAAAAAAAGAACAATTCCTTTGTTTACAATGTTTTGGTATGGCAGATTTTTGTTGTTGGTGTTACTTCTGAAACAAGGGAATGGTGAGAACCAGCAGGAGCCTCATCATCAAACTCGTCCATTCCGTCTTTATAATGAATCCACCACATTAATGGTTGAGTTTCCCTCTATTCCTGCTCTTCAAGGAGTATCTCTCCGTGTCATTCAGATAGACTATGAATTCCATATCTTATATACTGACGATCCAGAAGGTTGTCTTCCCAGACTCTTTCTACAACGCCATCTCTACAATTCATCCAATATTCATCCTTTAGAGTATTATAGTTATGACAATATGACCAAAATTGTCACTTACTTCAATTGTTCTTCGGCTTGGTCAAGATATGATGAGTCCAACTACTGCCCGATTATTGCTATTGACTCCGATGATAGCGTCCTGTCCAGGGACCTAGTTTCCTGCAGCATGATATCACGGTTACCATCGCCAATAGCCGCATACGAGTTTCTATACTCGAACGTGTTAACACTCAAATGGCCGTTCCAACCAGAAGTTGAAAAGCACAAAACCAGCAAGATGCTCAGAATTCTTTTACCAACTATAGGTGAGACGATAATAGGCTTTGCCTTTTCCTTTTTTTTATTCATCAGGTTGCTAGGATTGACATTGAATGTTCATTTGTTGTGCTCCTATAACTCCAGGTTCCATTGTTCTCGTTTTGCTGTTGGTTGTGTGCTTCTACATATGCCGCTACTTCAAGAAGAAAGGAGATGATCAAGTGAGACTTGAAAATTTTTTGGCGAATTACAAGGCAGTTAAACCTACCAGATTCTCTTATGCAGATATCAAAAGAATCACAAGCCGATTTAAGGACAAATTAGGTGAAGGTGCGCATGGAACCGTGTTCAAAGGTAAGCTATCTTCGAAATTCAAGTGGTCATCAAAGTACTCAATAATTCAGATCATGATGGAAAAGACTTCATTAATGAAATGGGCACGATGGGCAAAATTCATCACATCAATGTAGTTCGTTTGTTGGGCTTTTGTGCTGATGGTTGTCACCGTGCTCTTGTTTATGATTTTTTCCCTAATGGTTCCCTCCAAAAGTTCATATCTTCCCCTATCAATCCTCGCAATGTGTTATTAGACGACAATTTTACTCCCAAAATTTCTGATTTTGGTCTAGCAAAATTGTGTTCTAAAAATCAAAGTACAGTGGTCTAGCAAGAGGAACCTTAGGATATATTGCACCTGAAGTTTTCTCTCGAAATTTTGGGAATGTGTCATACAAATCAGATATTTATAGTTATGGAATGCTACTTTTGGAAATGGTCGGTGGAAGGAAAAATGTTGATACAAATAAAGAAACTTTTCAAGTTTTGTATCCAAAATGGATCCATAATTTGATTGAAGGAAGAGACGTAAGTATTTATATAGAAGATGAAGTTGAGATTAGAATTGCTAAAAAACTAGCAATTGTAGGACTTTGGTGCATTCAGTGGCATCCAATAAATCGTCCATCCATGAAAACATTGATACAAATGTTGGAAGGAGAAGTAGATAATTTGAAGGTGCCTCTCAATCCATTTGATTTTACTGCCTCAACCAGTTCAAGTATCACTGTTCCTGCAAAACATTTGAATTTAGGGTTAGATGTGATTCATGAATTAGAGTAAGTATATATGTTATGGCTTTCCAATATATATAGCTTTTACATTTATTCAGAATATTTTGTAAGATCCATGAATCTTTTTATCATTGTCATGAATGTGCCAATTTAAGCCTTATTTTTGACATTGTAGTATTTTACTTACTCAACAACATATAATAAATTGTGCTTATCGGGAGATTATAAAACAAAAGTAGTATATTAGCATGACATTTGTGCTATCTAATTAAATAAATTGTCATAGAGTTCAGTGACTTGATGTAACATCCCAATTTTTAAAGCAGAATTTTTTTTTTCAATCAGAGTAGAGCATGGGAGCGAAAGAGTAACTGATCATAACAAAACATGAACCATAGTGTAATAGAGTAATGACATTACAGTGATCCTACTGCGGTATTATCATGTCTATAACCCGTACAAGGTCAGTATGTAAACTTTGCGACCCTAAGCGAGCCCCAGATATGAACGTATCTATGACATATATGTATATGAGAACTATAGGATTAGTGTTACATGCCGCGTCCGTACCTTCGTTGACGTACGTAGATGTTTTCGTGAAATCTCGGTTTGTCCGATAGCGGCACGTTGGACAGCGTAACGACAGCAAATTAGGATTTCTGACGTCCTATAAGAGTAATATCACTTTTATTAGTGATTCGATACTAAATCTGACATTTTAGGTAAAAATTACCATTTTGCCTCTATACCCCTAATTAGCGGAATTTCGCCAGCACTTCGTTACTCTGACTAATTTTCTCCCCAAAATTTTGCCAGAACTTCGACGCCATTTAGATTTTCGAAAATAAAGACTAAAATAGCCCTCCCATATGATATCCAATCATACTTGAAAAATTAAAGGCTATTCTAGCATTACAACCCCTACTTTTGGAAGAACTACAAAAGCTTCAACTTTTCAGAGACTCGATCCCTACCATGTTTTTACCTCTTCAGGCATATTTTTCAATGCAATGAGGCCTAAAAACAAGAATAGGAATTTCATCCCCTACTCCCTAAATCTAACTAACAATTCTACCAACTACTGAACTAAAACTAGAACTTAAAAGCTAAAGACCGAAAGACTTACCCGTTGAAGACTTTCTTCACAATTTTTCCAGAGCTTCTCTCTCTTCTTTATCCCTCTAGGATTTCGGCCAAAGGAAGGAGTGATGGTGTGAAAATTTCATGAAGGCATGCTACCTATTTATAGGAATTTCAAGGGATATGTTTGGAATTTTCCAAATTGTTTTCAACCTTGGAAAATCACATGAAAATGGTGTAAAATCTTGGTCCATGGAAGCATGCTGGTCGACATCTTTGGGTGATGTGGCAGCCTCAATTGGTCCAAAATTTGATGACAAATGCCACTTTATACCCGCCTAATAGCATTTCCCGATCGGTACCCGATTCGCGTGATTTCGAGAACTTTCAAAATTCTGGATTTACAACTTTGAAGACATGTTCTCACTTACTAGAAATGTCCAAGTTAACCTAAATTTTGATCCCATATAGGGCTCCAACCGTCCAGTTGAAGTTTTCTCGAAACGCGTCCGAACGTGTCCGGTGTCGAAACGTATTTCTGGAATCACCAACTTCCTCAGAAAAATTCACTGATTCCAAATATGTCCATATAAATTCAAACTCATTCCTAGATGTTGAGTTAGAATTTATTTTCTTCATATCCAAAAATATGCCTATATGCATTTTTCCCTATTTTGTTTTATTAGGAAAATGCACAAACGGCTTCAGAATTTACTTCCGGAAGAGTCTAACGGAAGATAAAATTTCACTAATCAATATTTTATCCTGACTTTGGAAATCTCATTCCTAGATCTCTAGATAGAATCCGTTTCCTAATTTCTAAATTACTATTCATAATATTTCACTTTAATTAATTATATTATTATTATAATTGCAAGTTGCATCTATTTTTTTTTCTTATTTCTTTTTTTTTCCTTTCTTGGGGCATATTTCGGCTGGCCCCCTTTTTTTTAATATTTATTTTTTTTTATTTAATTAATTATTTAATCATTTGCTCATTTAATTTTTCCCAAAAATTCCACAAAATTATCTAATTGGTCCATTCTTGTATTTAGGCTCAAAAATACCTAAACTCAACTATTTTTCACCAAAATTTCCAATTAATTAGTAAACATATTTTTACTAATTTTAAAACAAAAACCACTAATTTCTGGGTCTTACATAATTACTTGTGAATTTCCTTTGCTTATACTTAAGTAATTAGCCCAATATTACTTAATTACTCCTTTATCACTTGTTGATAATTTTCTTGCTTAGAACACCACATTACCTCCATACTATTACACTTGAGGAAAAACTTAAAAACTACAGTGGTATAATACACTCTTCTGAGTCCGCAATTGCCTATTTTCATTCCTTCATAAATCATTCTCCTTGTCCAAAGTTCATACTACATTGTCCTTAATATAAAAACTAGTTATATTAAACACCCCAAAAAAAAAAAAAAGATTAGCGGTTGGCTTCAATTTTTTTGGACAAAAAAAATCATAATGATATTGTCAAACAAGCAGGATACATAATTAGAAGACAAGAGAAAATAAAGGAAAGGAAGATAAGAAATTAATAAAAGAGTAAATACTATTTTTGGTCCTTTACAAAAAACACGATCCTCATTTTGGTCCCTTACAAAAAAAAAACCGACTCTTATTCGTCCTTTTTATGGACTAAAAAAGACCATTTGGAAATTTGTGAGGGATCAAAATGTCAACCAATTGAGTGTATTTTGAATTTGTGAGAGATTCCGAGACTAAATTTTTTTGTCAGGAACCAAAATGGGGATCGCATTTTTTTGTAAAAGACCAAAAAAGGTATTTAGTCTTAATAAAACAAGCATGTGGATTGTGGAAAACAGGTGACATTTATTTTTGACGTCTTTGTCGAATGTTATGACTTTTTTTCTCAAATTATAAAAAATATTTTTTTTCTTGAGGTATATCATCTCTTTCTAAATTAATTTGTGATTTTGTACGTTTGGATTGAGAATAAATGTGATTTTATATCATCATAATTTTTATAAGTGACATTGATTACAAATGATATTGATTAATCATAACTTTTGTTTGAATACTTTGTATATATAAGTGACTTTGATAAATGGGATTATGCTTGAATTTCATTTATTAAAGTCACTTATAGATGTATAGTAAAAAAAAGGTATGGATTTTCTAAAATTGTTTATTTATATTTTTCAAAATTATATTTCATAATAATGATTATTAGTTTCAAATATAGTTTAATAAGTGACATGAATATCCAAATATTATTTTCATTTTATTATTGTTATTGCTAAATTATAAATTTAAGTAAATTACAAATTTTAAATAAAAGATATCATATACAAGAAATAAATGAAAACTAAAAAAGTAGGGGTATATTTATAGGAGAAATTATCATTGCTGAAGCTGCATCTTCCCATGTGCTCATGCATCAATTGGTCAAGAGGTATAATTATTAAATCTCTTAATCTCACTCGTGATTCGTCTAAGTGTGCACCGTAAGGGAGAAGAAGCACATGATCACGTTGGGGAGGGAGCTCAAAATTGGATAAGAACAAGTGGAACCTATATAACTGACCTTCAAGTTAATTTAAGCACATTTTAATACTCCTCCGGTCCTAATTATAAGAGCATTTAACCGATTTTGGGGGAATTAAGGATGATGAGTTAGATTGGTTAATTTTACTCATTTTCCTAAAATATCCTTATATAAATTTAAAATGACACAAGTTGCCCTAATGGTTTTGCTATATAAACATATATGTGTGTATACATATGGATCTATCTACACACACATATATATATATATATGTTTATATATATGTGTGTGAATGTGTGTGTGTTCACACATACATATATATCTACACATATATATATTGACACACATAAACACAAATATACATATATATGTATACACACATATATAAATGCTCCTAATAATAAGTATAAGTAGGGGTATTATAAGAAAAAATTGACAAAAGTTAAAACTTGCTCTTATAATTAGGACCAAAACCAACTCCAAAATGTGTTTCTATAATTAGGACCGGATGGAGTATCTCTTTTCTTTTTTTAATTCAATAAGAGCCCATATTTTTTATCGTCAACGTTAGTTTTTTAACAGAATATGGTAACATTGCTATGTTTTGAAGCTTTCAGGACAACATTAAGACAAAAAAAACTTCTAAAGCAATATTGTTTCTAGGCCGATACTTCCAGAACGAATTTTCTACTTAACCCTTTTTTTAATATACTCTATGTAGATGTTGTCAGTTATTGTTTTAGGTTGTTTTGTTTCAAAATTATTGACATCTTTTTTTTTTTTAGATGAGTTTCTAGCTAATATTAATAGCATTAACACCCAACCGCCAAATACTTAGCCCTGTTTTATACGTGGCACTGGGGTTGGTGTTTGAATTGGGTCAATATTACATCTTTCTTTTTAGACGGTTATTGCATTTTCAATTTTTTTTTGGACCTGTTCTGTTAAAAAAGAAATCTTGACAGGAGAGACTTTATTTAATATAAGGACCAGGAGATTATAAAGTTACACTGTAGTATTAAATAAACAAATTGAAATCATGCTTTGACAATGATAAATGATTAAAATGAATTTTATTTTCAAGAGTATTCGTAAGCGAATATGCAAGGGCATATATTTAATTTTGAAAACTAAAAAGAATAAAATAACAAGTGTCCATATAACAATTTAAAAGTCATAATTTAAATTATAATACATTATGTAGGAATGGACTTGATATTCCAAGTATTCCATAAGATGATTGACATAAACTAGAATGTTCTCCCTTTTCAATAGAGTGGTACATATGGAAACATTTGTTCTTCAACTATTCCAATATAAATTTCATTTATTTTTATTGAGAAAAGTTTCGTCATATTTGAAAGAACCGCTGAATAAATTGAAGAAATATTCTAAGTCACCAAAATAGTGAGTTTAGGCCTACTTATTTATACTTAGCATGTTATAACATACTATTGGTACAATCCTGAGAATATTCTACAATAATGAATATAATGTTTATAGAAAATATATCTTAACTGCTGTACAAAATCATTCTAGAAAATTTCCTTATTTTTGTACTATTAAATAAGGGTTAATGTGCATCCAGCCATCGGTTAAAAACAGGGTTTTTAGACTACTATATTTAGACCGGATATAGAGGATAATTAAGGTCTAAAACATATGACCAGTGACGGTTTCATAAATATAAAGAACTTTTTAGACCGGTTCTTTTAATATGAGGTCTGAAAGATATTATTTAAACCAAATTTTCAAACAACCAGTTTAAATTTTTTTTTTTTTAAAAAATGTCTATTACTTTTAAGACCGGTTGTCTTCTTTAACTGGTCTAAAAGATGAGGAAGAAGAAAAATAATACATTTATTACTTTTAAAACCGATTGTTAATGTAATATCACAAATTCACTTTGGCAAAATTCCTTCTATACTATGTGAATAAACTAGAATTAGCTAGTGAATTTTGACTAAGTTCTCAATTTACTCGAAATACCTGATTTTCCCGAACCTGAAAATTTTGAGACACAAGTTAGTATAAAATGAAACCATAGGATCATTGTTGTCAAAAATTAGTGTAAAAACGTACATTTTTACTAGGGTCATATGTGTTGAACGCAAGTAGAAACTGTCATAAGCAAAAACTGGTAGAAATGCCGCGTAAACACGTAAAAACTGTAGAAACGTAAGTTTTTACAGTTACTACCTTTTTACTATAAAAAAAAAGGATGAAATTTTTCCCCAAAAAAAGGATGAAGCTAATGAACTCATCTTGAAGATCTACTTCAATCCCTTTCCTTTCTACATGATCCGAACAAGAAAGAGACCCTTTCCACTTTCTGGCAAAAATAACGAATAAAAATATTATAACACCTTATTTGTTTTCTTTGCTTAATTCTTACAATAATCTATATGTATAATCTTTAACCTACTAAAACCAAAATAATCTATTAATTTGCTACTCCTTACTTTCCTTTTCGTCAGGTTTATTATCTCATTTTTAGTATAGATCTGTTCTCATCGGCTTTTAAGAAGCTAAATACAAATATAATTAAATTTGGGTTAAGATGCAGATTGGTGAACCAAGTATTACGTTAGAAGCACCCGACACAAAAATGTTTTGAAGGGAGTAAAAATATCAATAAACAATTGAAAATGAGCAAAAATACCAATGAAGAATTTAAAAATGATATACATAACACAATTCTGTTAATTTCAACTTTTGGCCTATTTGTCTCTTTTTTAAATTCTTTATTGGTATTTTTACGTATTTTCAATTGTTCTTTGGCATTTATGCTCCCTTCAAAACATTTTTGTACCAATGCTCTTAGCGTAATACTTGGTTGGCCAATCTGAACCTTAACCCATTAAATTTAAATAAAAGAAAGAAGGATAAAAAAAAAACATATAGGATAGAGAGTTTATATTTAGACAATTTTTTTCTTATTTATCTTTTCCGTTGTATCTCCTTTTTAGTACGTCTCTATTGGCATTTTAAGAAGTTAATTACAGAATAAAGTTAAATAAAAGAAATAGGGAAAAACATATAGGATCCATGAAAAGTTGATAATTCTATGCGAAGAAATCACCCCCAAACTTTATTATTATTATTTTTTGACGTTTTTGGACTTATGTTTAATTTTATATAGTTATATGACTTATATCTTTTAAATATTAAGATATTCATTGAATTTTGAGTAGTAATTTATGATTTTTTTTCCATGCATATATGTGTATGTGTGTAGACCCCCACACACACACACATATAAATTTGAACTCTGACCTTAAGTGGTAGAAGGTAGAAACATTACGTTTTCGTGTCATTTCTACGATTTACGTTTCTACCACCCTCTTTCATGTCTACATAGAAACTCGATTTTGACAACATTACATGAGATTAACATTTCTTCGTTCCATTCCAACACAATATTTAGCCTAAAAGGGATGGGAAAGGAGGCCACATGAATTTTATTGGATGATCATAAGAATAGTCAAAGAAAAATTAAAAATTGTAACTTGCACAAACTTGTGCCACATGTCCCATATTTATTTTAAAAATTAATGAACACATGTGCATGTGCCAAGATTCAAAAAGAGTAATAAAAAAACATCCTAAAAAAAGCCCATATTTCGGTAAAGAGAGAAAAGGAATCAAATGCAAATTTTATTAGAACATTATAAGTATGAACAAGTCATTTAATTAATACCAAGAAGTCAACATACACCTTTCTTTACTCCTTCTTGCGCTGTATGTTATGCTTGGGCAATAAGATGGAATCAAATAATCATGTTCTCATGCATCCATTAATCAAGAGATATAATTATTAAATCTCCTAATCTCACTCATGATTCGTCTAATTAAGTGTGCATCAAAAGGGAGAAGAAGCATCTTGCTATGCTTCAAGCACATGATTACATGGGAGAGAGAGAGGGGCGGGGGGGAGCTCAAAATTGGATAATTAAGAACATGTAGAGCCAATATAATTCACCTTTATGTTAATTCAAGGACATTTTAATATCTCTTTTCACACTCATAATTCAATCAAAAGCCCATATTTTTTATGGTTTTTTAACGGATTAGGGTAACATTGCTACATTTTCAAATTTCGGAACAACAATAAGACAAAAAAAACTTCTGGGGCAACATTGCTCTAGGCCTATACTTTTAGAGTGGATTTTCTACGTAACCCTTTTTTAATATACTCTAAATTTTGTAGATGTTATTGGTTATTGTTATAGGTTGTTTTGTTTCAAAATTATGGACATCTTTTTTTTTTTTTTAGATGAGTCTCTAGCTAATATTAATAGCTTTAACACCCAACCACCAAATACAACTTGACGTTCTATTCTATCATACGAAGAATAAAGATATACTCCCTCTTATCCTGCGTTCTATTCTATCATAAGAAGAATAAAGATATACCCTCTCTTGTTGTTATTATAAAGCATCCGCCTAATCAGTATTTTTAGTTCTTTTTATAAGTTTTCAGGTGCATTTAATTTATCTTTTCATGTCTGTTCATACTTAATAAAGATAGTGGGAGAGAATAATAATTAATACCACATTCTGTTTCTATTTATAGGTCCATTTTCACTCTCTTGAAAAAAGACTTATAAATATGATCAGAGTGAAATGATATTTGAGTTTAGTGTAGTTAGTAAGGGTAATAGCCCTGTTTGGTAGGTGACACTGGTGTTGGAATTGGGTCAATAATTAGGCGGAAGCCACCTCCCCAGCTATTGCATTTTCAATTATGTTATTGCAAATTTTAGATACAATATCATCTTTCTTTATATTGTAAATTTCATACTCACTCCTTTTATACCCGAAACTGTCGAGGGTTAGCTCTATAGGGCCAAACCGACCTCTTTCTCACCTCTAATAGAATGTAATTAAACCAAAAATTAAGGATAAAAGTAATATTTAAGCCCTTATTTTTTTGAAAAAAATTAATTAACATAACCAAAAAGTAAATAATAGATATAAAAGGTATCACACAAATATTTCCATTCCTTTTATGACTAAACCAAGTAGAGGAAGCACTTTGTTTAAACTACAATTACTTTCCAGGGTGACGGACTTTTTAAACATTACAATATTTTAGGGAACATTTCAAAAACCCGCATCGCACCGAAGTGACTTTGTTTAATATAAGGATTCTCACGATTGTACCAATAGTGTGTTATAACCGGCCTGCTGAATACAAATACGTAGGCCTAAACTCACTATTTTGGTGACTCAGAATATTTCTTCAATTTATTCAGCGGTTCTTTCTAATATAACAAAACATTTCTCAATAAAAATCAAGCACTTAATCATGAACCTTAAATAAATAAATGAAATTTATATTGGAATAGTTGGAATATCAAGTGTTTCTATATGTACCACTATGTTGAAAGGGGAGAAGATTCTAGTTTACGTCAATCATCTTATGGAATACTTAGCTTGGAATATGAAGTCCATTCCTACATAATGTATTATAATTTAAATTAGGACTTTTAAATTTTCATATGGAAATTTGTTATTTTATTCTTTTTAGTTTTTAAATTAAATATATGAACTTGTATGATCACTCACGAACACTCTTAAAAATAAAATTCATTTTAATCATTTATCATTATCAAAGCATGATTTCAATTTGTTTCTTTAATACTACAGTGTAACTTTATAACCTTGTCCGTTTGGATCCTCTTATTTTTAAGTTAAAA
Organism: Acacia pycnantha; assembly: GCA_025563575.1. Lineage (NCBI taxonomy): Eukaryota > Viridiplantae > Streptophyta > Magnoliopsida > Fabales > Fabaceae > Acacia > Acacia pycnantha. Next base: position 86,881 of record JAMWYP010000419.1, on the reverse strand, counting down.
GCTACTTTTAAGCTAAAGCTAAAAAAAAGAGCTTTTTAAAAAAAGTTAAAAGCTGTTTGGTGATTATATAAATTTTTTAGCTTAAAAGTTACTTAAAAACTGAAATTAAAAATAAGTTGTTTGACAAAATTTTTGTCGTAAGCACTTTTTCTAATAAAAATTATCGTAAAAGGTATATTATAATAGGGTGGTGGTAGTGGCAGCAGAGGTGGTGGTAGTGGCGGCGGCGGAGGTGGCGGCAAAGGTGGTGGCGGTGGTGGCGGCAGTGGAGGTGGCGGCGGTGGCAATAGTGTTCGATCGAGAGATTACAGGTTTTTTTTTTTTTTTAAACAAAAAAAAGAGCTTATGAAAAAAAGAGCTTAAAAATAAGCTCCTATGAGGAACTTATTTTTAAGCTCTTTTTTCTTCATTATAAGAGCTTATGTAAAATCCTGTTTGGCTTAGCTTATACTTATAAGTGGAAGATAAGCTAAAATTAAGCTAGGCCAAACAGGTACTCTGATCTGTGTGTGTAACATTTTAAAATCCTTTCCCGACTGATGACCCCATTTCCTCCCCCAACTCCATTCGTCTTTTTGTGCTTGTATAAATATATTATATGCTCTGTAGGAAGCACCAAGCTAATTCTCCTTCATCAATGTCTGTGTGAGCATATATTTTTTAAATCAATTTTAACAAGCAACCCCTTTTTCTCCATTACTGCTGGATGTGCCTATGTATGTGTATTTATTTTCCTTCATATAAACCTCTTTTCTTCCATAAACGTGGCTATATGTTAGTGTACATAAATATATATTTTGTCTACTCTCTTATCCTTCATTTTCCCCTACCTGTTGAGATATTCCTTGTTTTCTAATTCACTTACTTAGGTTTTCTATTATCTGTGTCTGTGTGATATATTGAAATCCTCCTAAAACTCTCACTTTCCCTATGCATTAAGCTCTTTTACGTCACTATTGATGCATGTGGGGGTGTGTATTTAATAAGTTTCAATACCCTTAATTGTCGTTTCTTGTGTATATATATTCTGGGTTTTATTTGTCCTCCCTGCCATTAATGCAGCTTAGTTATCTATGTATGACTTCCTGTATCCTGAACTTGTCTCCTAACATATGGAACTCATATTTATATCATACTAATATCTCCTACATTTATATAATAATCATATTTCAATAATATGTAGCTTCATACCTCGTATTTGCTTTCCAATATTACCTTACTAACTACACTAAACTCTAATATCATATTAATTATTACTATATTCTCCTACTATCCTTATTAATTATGGGCATATATATAACAAATATATTTAATGCTCATTGAAAAATAATAAATACCTCGTAAAAAAGACCAAGAATATTTGTTAATTGATGCATTACAATGACTAGGAGTATACTCCCTCTGGTCTTTAATATATGATATATTTACATAATTTAATTAGATTAATGAAGTTATTTGAGCTTGTTAATATAACATTTATTTTCTAAAACACCATAATCATCTTCCTTAATTCCCTCATTTTCTTTCCTCCTTAATTATTGTTGAGGGAACATCAATAAGAGCAAATTAATAAAAGATGAACAAATATAAAAACTACATCTTATACTTAAGACTATTAATCAACCCCCAAATATGTCTTATATTAAGAATTGGAGTAATTCTTTTCGGTATTTTTATTATAATAGGGAAGATGATTTTTCAACATGAAAAATGAGACGCTTTTATAACTTGAGTATTACTCAGATGATAAAACGTTAATTGGAGACGATTTTATAACTTGAGTATTACTCAGATGATGAAACGTTAATTCTATCTACGAAATCCAAAATCAAGTGTGAATTAAAAAGAACAGAACTTTTCTTTGTTGTTTTAGGGGAAGAGAAAAGAATGAGGTTAGTATTGCCTAAATCCAATATACAAATAGATAGATGAAATCCAAAATCAAGTGTGAATTAAAAAGAACAGAACTTTTCTTTGTTGTTTTAGGGGAAGAGAAAAGAATGAGGTTAGTATTGCCTAAATCCAATATACAAATAGATAGATGAAATCCAAAATCAAGTGTGAATTAAAAAGAACAGAACTTTTCTTTGTTTTTTAGGGGAAGAGAAAAGAATGAGGTTAGTATTGCCTAAATCCAATATACAAATAGATAGATAGATAGATAGATAGAGATATAGAGAGAGAGAGAGAGAGAGAGAGAGAGAGAGAGAGAGAGAGAGAGAGAGAGAGAGAGAGAGAGAGACGTACGTACAGATGAACAATAAACTATTTACTCTCGTCTTAAATATAAGGAACAACTAACTAACTAACTAATCAATTTTAAGACCAGAGAAAGTAATTCATTGTCTATATCAAATCTAACCTATACAAACACAAATCATATAGAAGACATCAAGGAGGCTCTCGCAGAAGCTGGCAACTGTTTTTCTACAAATTGAATAGTTGACTGCAAGTATTTGTCTCGAGCATCCAAACATGACTTGGCAGTTTCAATCAGTGAGACACAAATAGCCAATACTTCATCGCTTATCTGTCAACACAAGAGAAATGAATACCATAACACCATCAACAACAAGCGTTGTCACACAAGAGAAGTAAATACTCCCTCTAATCCTTAATACAGAGTATAAGATCTACTTCAATGAAAAAATTGAATTACAAACTATAACTTGTATTAAAGACGGAAGGGAGTAGTACTTAGAATCAAATATGAGGTTTATCATACAAAAATTTGAATCGAAGATTATGATCCAATTTCGCTAAGAGAGTATTCAATTTTTAATGGGCACAAATTTTCTGGAACTACAAGATTTTTTTTTTTTTTTTTGGGCCAAAGGAGCTACCGGATTTATGTTAGTGGATTTGATTTAGTATACACACAGAGTGACAAACATAAAATATGATTAGCATTGACCTATCTTCAGCTCCCCAATTTCCCCAGATATAGGACCTTCATTCAATATTTAGATAATATAAAGGAAAGAGTATCCTATATTCTGACAATTTGAATAAACAAAGGAAAAAGGAAGGGGAACAAAATGAATTATTTCTTCTGTAAGTTAGCAAATGCCCAATCCCAAGGTCAAAAAACAAAATGATCATACATATGTTAGGATAAACATAAACTACTGAGCAGGAACAGATGCCAATCTTTTTCCAACTTCTGTGACATAATATGTTTAACATTCATTTCCATGGGCAGACCAGTATTTTCCCTTCTCTTTTGCTTGTATGAAAGGTAATCATATTGGTCACAGTCGTTTAAACGAAAAGTGTGTTCTAAAGACAAACGAACCTTGAAAGATGATGCAATGGAGTTGCATGCTTCAAGCGCCATAGTTCCTCTAGCAGCCTTCACATTATCCTCAAATTAAGTAACAATTATGATTGGTCAAATAAATCAAAAAATATTATTTGAAGTTGATACGATTTTACCAGCAAAGGCTCTTGTTGAATGACATTCATCAAGTTTTGAAGAATAAGGTTGGCCAAAGAAACAAGTTCTTGTTTGTATGACAAATTACCATAGTATAACATGTCATTTCCTGGAACCTGAAAAATAGCAACATCATGTCTTAGAAATCAAAATTTAAAAAAAAAAAATAGTAAACCGGTTAGAAATGCTCAGTAACAAAAGAATTGCACTTGTTACAAACAACATAAACATGAATAATAGGCGGCACCCAGACAGAATCTTGGTTAAAATGGCTGGTTGCAAAACGAGGAACAGTTAAAATAATAGGGATTTCAGTTCTTGAGTAGTTATGGCCAACTGCCTCCTAAACTCTCAACTATCTTAATCCGTCTTAAAACATCCTTTTAAGCACACCTAACTATATTGCTAACAACACCAAAACACGTAAGTCGACCCACTTGCCAGGCCTAAATATACAAGTATACAATAAAGCTATACCTCCATATTTGCATGATAAGGAAGCTTGTCTTGTGACAAAGTGGTCAATAATAAAATGATAGCAGAAAAAGTACGTATCCTCAGTTTTGGTTCAATCCTGCAAGGGTTCAATTAATCATACATAAAGGTTAAAAGATATAATAAAGACCAACGTTAGGGATAAAGAAACAAAACATATGACAGGTTTTGTGATACATAAGTCATAAATATTGATAGATAATCTAATATGGCTATACTAATTCAATGAAGCCATTTAGTTAAGTAGGAATTAGTTAAGTAGGGATCAGCAGCACTATATTAATTCAATGAGGTTGCTGGTGTTAGTATACGGTTAGGATTATTAGTATTAGGATCTGTTATGACAGCTAGGATCTGTTATGACAGCTATATTAGTTAATGGGCCTTGGCCTTGAGAGTCTAAGCCTATCACTATATATATGGAAGGCTAGGCTTGTGAAAGGCATGTATTGATTGATATTGTGTTTGATGGAATGAGCAAGTGCAACAGCATTTGTTTCGAATCTCTCTCCCTCTTATTCTCTTCTCACTCCCTCTGATTTCTACCTCTTAACCCTCTAAATTCTTAGTTTCTCTACAACTTCCCTATCAGTGGTATCAGAGCCAGTCATCCTTGGCTCCCCCGCTGTAAATCTCTGCAAATCTTGAATCAGTTCAGAGCTTTCTCCTTTCTCACGGTTCGGTTCAGTTCAAGAAACAATCAAGAAAATTCAAAAAATTGTGACCCAAGTGCAACGTTGGACCAGGCAGAGTAATGCTCCTAATGGGTCAACCTGGCATCTAAGTCAGCCAACAAAAAAATAAAGAGCTTGAAATTAATTCTGTTCCATTCTCTACTCTCGGTCCAGTTTTGTTTCAAGAATTAACCCAGAAAAGACAAAAGAGCCAGTCAAGACGGTCAAAGAAGGTCCAAGAATAGTACCTGCAAGGTGTCTCACCGAAACCGATCCGAGCAACGACAGCCACATACCAGTCGGAGTGACGCATCGCGAGTCCCTGCTCTATCATCGGCGGCACCAATTTAATTGGCATATTAATAACTCAACACGCTCGGCAAGGCACGTCGATCTCGACAAACCTTCTATGTCACCAGCTTGAATTTTCGACGCAATTGGTTCCAGTTCAGTTCGAAAGTGACCCAACAGAAATCAGAACCAGCGAACCACGGTCAACGTATTGTTGCTGCACCGTTTGCAGTGACGTCGACTTCTCTGTATTATCAGCGTTCAAATTCTTCTCAATTCCACGTATCGGGCTGAGGTGTCGACATTTAAAGAACCAGGCAAATAATCAAGAAAAGCTCCAAGACGTCCACGTATCCGCCTGGGCAGTCGGTTTCGGCTTCTCCAAATCCAAATCAACTTCGAATGATTAGGCAATTTCGATTCTTCAGCGACTGATTTCGGCTGATTTCGCAACGCAACTACCTCTGTTCTCGTTTTTGTTTTATGATTGGGTGTCATCTGGAATTTTCAACAGCATAGTTCTCATTCAAACCCATTGACGGTAACAATCAGAATCGCCTTTGGTTCATTTCTTTTATTATCATCAAGTATTCCTTGCTGTTTATGGTCAATACAAGGGCACAATTAGCATCCATGGCTAACGCGGAGGACACTCAAAGTCGACTACAGGCAATAGAGGCAGCCATGGCTGTCTCTGAGGAAACAACGAATCGTTTTCAAGCAATTAAGGCCACCCTTCAGACATTGGTTGGTCAAATGGCAGCAATGGCAGCTGACCGAGAATCACGGCAGGGAGATAATGCCACGCAAGACAACCATGGCAGGGACCGCAGGGGTTTTCAAAGAGACAGAACAGGAGCTGATGACTACACACCACCAACAAGACTGACCAAGATTGATTTTCCCAAATTTCAACGGTCAAATATCAAGGTCTGGTTGGATCAGTGTGAGCGTTTCTTTGAAATAGATGGGACCTCAGATAATTGGAAAGTCCGAATGGCAAGTATGAATTTGGACGAAAAGGGATACATTTGGCATTTGGCCTACATGGAAGAAGAACAGGGCAGAAATGTGTCTTGGATTGAATATAAACAGGCCATACGGGTTCGTTTTGGTACACCCTTTGAATCCCCAATGGCTGAATTCAAATGTCTCTATCAAACAGATTCATTGGAAGACTATAATGATGAGTTTGACACACTACGTTGCAAATTACAGCTTCGTGAAGAGCATGCAATCGAAGCATATGTTGAAGGGTTGAAAGGCGAATGTGCTCGACAGGTTAGAATGCATATGCCGAACTCATTAATGGCAGCTAGAAGTTTAGCAAAGATACATGATTTCAATCAGCAAGACCTCGCAAGTGCAAAAACAGGAGTAAGACGTCCAAATAATGAGTCTCCAGGGAACTCTTATCGTTGGCAAAATACAAGGAATCAATCTACTTCTACAGAAATTTCTAATGCAGGTAACCGAACGTCATTTCAGAATAGATCTGCAGGGAATTTTGGAAGAGCTACAGCCAGCACTAATGCAGGGGCAGCAACTGTATCAACGGCCAGAACAGGGACCTCTAATACAGGATCAGTTGTCGCTTCTAACCGTGAGGACTTTGATGAGTTAAGGGCTAAGAACCTTTGTTTCTACTGCCGAAAACCCTTTTCTCGTGACCATACATGTCCACAACGCCAGAAACTACAACTTCAATTGATTGAGCTTGATAGTGGTGATTCAGAGAATGAAATGGGGCTGCTGCCAGATCCTGAAACGCCTGAAATTCCTACTGATGGGCCTGCTGACAGCGAAGAATGCCTACAGATTTCACTTCATGCCATGCAAGGTAGTGCTGGGGTGGTGTCAATGAGAATTGAAGGCAATGTTGGGCGAAGGAGGGTTCAGATTCTGATTGATAATGGTGCATCACATGGGTATTTGGATTACAATCTCGCTTGTAAACTGGGATGGAAAGGGCACGCCAATTATGAAGGGGAAGTAGAAGTTGCAGGTGGTGCTAAATTGAAACTCTTTGGTATTTGGAAAAATTTCAGACGGAAAATGAATGGGAAAGACTTTGTATTTGATTTACGGATCATGGAAATCAATACTTATGATATAGTTTTGGGGCTGCATTGGTTACAAGAAGTGGTGCTGCATGCCTCTTGGAACTATGAGGAATTAGCCATGACATTCATGTACCAAGGGTCCTTATGCACCTTGAAACCCAACATTCCTTCTAAGTGCAAATTAGTGCAAAGGGTGGATCCGCAAAGGGCGAAGGGAGATCAGTTCTTCTTGCTGCATACTCGGGCAGAAATGGAATTGCACCCTTTGTCACTGAAAAACAGTACCGGTGACACCACAAGTGACATCCAAAACTTGTTAAAGGAGTTTAAGGATGTGTTTGATGAACCACACACCTTACCCCCCTTACGTGAAGGCCACAATCATGCTGTAATTCTGCAAAGAGGGGCTGATCCGGTTAGTTTACGCCCTTATCGTTACCCCTCTATACAGAAGGATGAAATAGAACGCCAAGTTTCAGGTTTGTTGGAGTCTGGGGTGCTTCAAGAAAGCACATCTCCTTTTGCCTCACCTATTGTGTTAGTGAAGAAGAAGGATGGGACTTGGTGTATGTGCATCGACTATCGGGAACTTAACAAAGTAACAATAAAAAACAAATACCCAATCCCATTAGTTGAGGAGTTGTTAGATGAGTTGAACGAAGCACGATGGTTCACCAAGCTAGATCTTAGGGCGGGGTACCACCAGATTCGAATGAACCCTAATGACTCATACAAAACGGCCTTTCGCACACATTCGGGACACTATGAGTGGCTAGTAATGCCTTTTGGACTTACTAATGCACCGGCTACATTTCAAGGAGCAATGAATGCTATTTTCAGACCATATTTGAGAAGGTTTGTGCTTGTTTTCTTCGATGATATTTTGATATATAGCTCTAGCATGGTTCAGCATATACAGCACCTTAGGACAGTCCTAGAAATATTGAGGCAGCATCATTATTTCGTGAAAGAAAGTAAGTGTACGTTTGCAGCCACTATGGTAGAGTACTTAGGCCATATTATTGAGCAGGGTGGTGTCTATACGGATCCTCAAAAGATAAAATCTGTGGTGGAATGGCCTGAACCAGCAACTCTTAAACAGCTACGCTCATTCTTAGGGATGGCTGGATACTATAGGCGCTTTATTAAGGGGTATGGCATGTTAGCCAAGCCTCTAACCAACTTATTAAAGAAGGATCAGTTCAAATGGACCCCGGAAGCAGCTGCAACGTTTCAGGAATTAAAGGAAACTCTATGTACAGCACCTGTCCTTGCCTTACCAGACTTCTCCAAGCCTTTCGTGGTCGAAACTGACGTGTGTAGCACAGTTATTGGTGCTGTACTGATGCAAAATGGTCAACCTTTGGCCTTTTTCAGCAAGGGTTTAGCTCCTAGACATCACTCCTTGTCTATCTATGAAAAGGAGCTATTGAGCATTGGCACCAATACCTTGAAGGTCGACATTTTATTATCAAAACAGATCAGCAAAGCTTCAAATATTTGCTGGACCAGAAACTTAAAACAGCATTTCAGATGTATTGGGTGTCCAAGCTTATGGGCTACGACTATGAAATTCAGTATAAGAAGGGAATCAATAACAACGTAGCTGACGCTCTCTCTAGAGTACGAAAAATGGAGGTATTTCAGATTTCCCTTTCTACATGTTCTGAAAATTTGTTGCTGGAAATCCAAAACAGTTGGCAAGTGGATTCAGACTTGGTGACCTTAATTGATACACTTAAAGCTAATAACGGTGTTGCTGGAAAATTCTCTTGGCATGAAGAGTTATTAAGAAGGGGCAGCCGCTTGGTAGTGGGAAATGATCTCACAGTGAAGCACAAAATTCTAGAATGGCTTCATGCTTCTTCCCAAGGGGGACACTCCGGGATACATGCTACATATCAAAGAGTTAAGACTCTTTTCTGGTGGAAACGCTTGTTTGATGATGTGAGGGAATTTATTAAGCACTGTGATGTTTGTGCTAGATGCAAATACGAGACGGTTGCCTATCCGGGACTCTTACAACCTTTGCCGGTTCCTAGCAAGGTTTGGGAAAGCATCTCTATGGACTTTATTGAGGGTCTTCCTAAGTCTCATGGCAAAGACACTATTTGGGTGATTGTGGATCGTTTAAGTAAGTATGGGCATTTCATTAGCCTATCCCACCCATTTTCAGCATCTACCTTAGCACAACACTTTATGGATCACATTTATCGATTGCATGGAGCTCCTATGGAGATTATCTCAGACCGTGACTCTATCTTCGTTAGTAACTTTTGGCAAGAGTTTCTAAAGGTGCTTAAGGTGGATCAAAAGCTGTCCTCTTCCTATCACCCCCAAACCGATGGGCAAACGGAGGTACTAAATCGCTGTTTGGAGACTTATTTACGTTGCATGACTTGGGAGCTCCCAAAAGAATGGTCACGGTGGTTACCAATGGCGGAATGGTGGTATAACACCACTTACCACTCTTCCACAAGAACCACACCACATGAGTTACTTTATGGGCAGCAACCGACAGTATATGTGCCTTATCTTCCTCGGTCTGCTGTTGTTGAGGCCGTAGACAGGTCCTTTGTAGCTAGGGAACAAGCCTTATTAGTGGCTAAACATCACCTATCACGTGCCATAAATATGATGAAACAGAAAGCTGATTCTCACCGGACCGATCGTGAGTTTCAGGAAGGGCAGTGGGTGTTTCTGAAGTTGCAACCATATAGACAGATTTCAGCAGCTTCGCGGTCCAGTCAGAAGTTAGCTCCAAGGTTTTTTGGTCCTTATCGTATTAAGCAACGGGTAGGAGCAGTTGCTTACAAGTTAGAATTGCCTACGGAGACACGTATTCATGACACATTTCACATCTCGTTACTGAAATTATGTCCAGACCCTGCTGTCAAGATTAGACATCCACCAGAAAATTGGCCAGAGGTACCTAACAGCAAAGAGCCTGACCAGATTCTGCAGAAAAGGGTGGGGCGTCGGAAAGGAAGGATTGTCACTGAAGTTCTAGTTAAGTGGAAGCAAATCCCGGAGGAAGAAGCATCATGGGTTCTGCTATACAAATTTCAGAGGCAATTTCCTAGTTTTCCTATTGCTGCCCTTGAGGACAAGGGACCTTAAGGGAGGGGTATTGATACATAAGTCATAAATATTGATAGATAATCTAATATGGCTATACTAATTCAATGAAGCCATTTAGTTAAGTAGGAATTAGTTAAGTAGGGATCAACAGCACTATATTAATTCAATGAGGTTGCTGGTGTTAGTATACAGTTAGGATTATTAGTATTAGGATCTGTTATGACAGCTAGGATCTGTTATGACAGCTATATTAGTTAATGGGCCTTGGCCTTGAGAGTCTAAGCCTATCACTATATATATGGAAGGCTAGGCTTGTGAAAGGCATGTATTGATTGATATTGTGTTTGATGGAATGAGCAAGTGCAACAGCATTTGTTTCGAATCTCTCTCCCTCTTATTCTCTTCTCACTCCCTCTGATTTCTACCTCTTAACCCTCTAAATTCTTAGTTTCTCTACAACTTCCCTATCATTTTGCATCAGCATAAAAGGCAAGGAAGGCTTACCATGATTGGGAGTTGATAACGCTGAACAACTTACTAGGGAAATAGGTGAATCCTTGACTAAAATTACCTTCATTTACATTAAAAGAAAATCATGGTGAATAAAACCATACAAAGATGGGGCAACAAAAATACCTAATCTCTTCAAATAGTTCCCAGATTCTCAGTTAGAAATTAACATAGCTAAGACCTCCGAAATTTAATAGGTTTTGAAGTTTCTATATGAAAAACATTTGCCATGCACGCAAAAGAAGATTGCTAAACTTAAAAATAAAATAAGATTGAACTCTATTATTTAGAGGCGAGTGAGGATTTCGTAAAAAAAAATCATGAGCGAAAACTTCACAATTAAACTCTAGACTCACTCAATCTAAACTATAATAGGTAAAATTGTTCAATAAGGGCCTATGATCAGAATTGTATACCTTTAGCGGGAGCCAAATTAAGTACCACCTTCATAAATTTTATGAAGAACATTGCTAAGTGTAGTGTAAACTATATCACCTTTGCATGTTTAATTCACAAGCAAAAAAAAAAAAAAAAAAGTCTATGAAATAATTGAAGAATTGATCAAGACTCAAATGAGATGTTTTTAGCTCAAATTTTCAATCTTATCCATACATTATTTAAAGCAATAAAGAAAATGCAATAAATTAAATAACCTGGAACCATAACCAATAAACTGCATAGCTTTGTGATCGATGAGACTAGTCCCCCAACATCAGCTCGAGTTCGATATCCTGCACAACCAACCAAATAAATGGTCAATTGCATATAAAATGCTTGCTAGATTACAGATAAACAAATATTCTTTCAAAAAGAAGCCAACATGGAATATTCATAGTACTTTAAAATGTAACTTCAAATTGCAGAGGCAAGCATAAAAAACTTGATAGTAATGGTCAATGGGCCACCCAAAAACAAAACAATGAATACAGTACATACTTTTATAGATTCAGCAACTTATTGGAGATTTATTGCGGAACAGATAGGTTTACCCGGTTAGGTTTTAGGATGACTGGATGAGAGAATGATTGAAATATTTTGTTGTATTCATCTGAGCAACGCAATGTAACTAGGAGACTCACTCATAATCATAGTACTAAAAACGGACTGGACTGACATGGTTGGACTGGAAACCGGTGACCTAGTCACTTGTCTGGTTCAGGCACCCATCTATTTTTTATTAGCACCACATTTTAAATTGATTATCGATTTATAAGACAAAAGATTCATTCCATCTGAGTATTTCTATAGGCATAGTTTCTGAGCTATCTACATAGTTATGCCTTTGATTTTAGAGGCGCCACGCAGGTCACTGCGGAAGAATTGTGTGGGTTTGCATTTATTCATAGGATAGTTTTTTTTTTTTGGTATATTTGGCAAGTTTCCATACATACATACATACATACATACATACATATATATGTACACACACACACATATATATGTATATATATGTATAGGATCCATCTTTCCATTTCTATATCTACTTTGAACAAAGAATCATGCCAAACACAATGCAAGATGGTATCAATGCCAATGAGGTGATGACATCTGAAAGGACCTAGAAAATCAGAACATTTGCAAGATGATAAATTAGGGATAAAAACATGAATACCTTGTTGCCATATCAAGGATGTGCATAAAGACAACATTCCGTGTGCTTCCATGTGTTACATCTAAGATTTCGGGAAAGTGATTCTATAAAAGAATAATAATTAAATCAATCACCTTAAAGAAAATAGACTGATAAATAGATGAAGATGAAAAAATATCCAATAGTATAGGAAATACCAGCAAAAATACATCTTCCAGGCATGTGAAGTGAGAGAGAAGCTTCACCAATAGATTCTGCAAGCTTAGCATTTCATCTTCTGTAACCCCTTTACATGCACATCGTGATATGCCTTCTAAAATGGTGTTGAGAAGATTATCCTGCATAAATTACTGTGTTTAGGAAGCACAAAAGAATTTGTTGAAATTCAACTCTGATCTTGTTTATGACTACAAATTCAAGTATGATTTTCTCAATTACGGTCGAATCAAAAATGTATTTTATGTGAAGCATGTGATTTATTTTTGTCAAAAAAAAAAAAGATAAAACAGAAAGAAGGAAAGAATGAACGAAGGAAAATTGTTAGAAGTGGGCTTATGTCTAATTGGGCTGATGACTAAATAACCCTAATTTATGCTTTAAAGCTATCGTTATCTTTATGATTAACATTGTTATCTGTTTATTATTCCTATAGCCCAATAATTATAATTTTTTATCATTCTCACATTAGTGTTATCTATGTACGAGTTCTTCTGCAGTTTAATAAAATAAGGAATTTTCGCACTGCCCAACCATCTTCAGAAAGAATGAAAAAAACCAATAATTTCCTTTGACCAGACTTGTGTCCAGATCTCCTATATTCATTTACGATCACTTAATTCAAAGTTATAATTCAACTCTGATCTCATTTATGATTGCTCAATTCATGGGAGCCACCAACAGACTTGTTCCTCGAGATATTTAGCATATATGTTGCTTCTTTCACCCTAAAGAAATGAGAAAGGAAAAGTCTCCAATTTTCTTGACGGTATTAATAGGTATTGGATTGCACCTAGTCATTCAAACTTACCATACGATTCTGAAGAATGAGATCCGCATAAGCATCTACAACCTTCAGGTACTCATGTAAGCCATCATACTGCTCAACAACCTGTTGCGCCATCAAAACAAGAGATATAGATATGATGAAATATGTTGACTATACAAATTTTGTTGGGGACCTAACTGTCATTGAATTATTTTTTCGGGATCTAACTGTCATTCTCCCTTTTAGCAATAAATACTCTTTATTGTGAATAGCCAAATAATCTTGCTATCATTAGATCAGATCACATATGATTTAGATGTATCTATCAAGCTCTACTGTAACAAGATCGCCATAAATATATCACACAATCTAGTTTTTGCAGATGTAATCCAATTGATATTTGCTGATAGGTCATGTTTAGGATCAATAGAGTGAGATCGCACCAAATTCACATAATATCCCTCTACATCAAATCATTAATTATCATGTAGAATTATCATACTTGCCAATCCTTCCTCGTGAGATTCAGATTCTTTTATATATTTACTTCTTTTCAGATGTACACTTGTGGATTTATCAGAATATTTATCCATTTAGATAGAAATTGACAAGCCAGATTTTGTTGGAAGTTTCAAGCGTTGTTCTCTTTATTTATTGTGATTTATTTGTTTAAACCTTTATTTTAGTTTGTTTGTTGGGCTCTGCCCTTTTATCTGCTTCTATTATTTTTACAATTAGTTGGTAGAATTAGATCAGAATATATAGATTTAGATGGATCTGGTTTCCTCAGGTAGGAGGCACGCTTGTTGCCTTACTATGATGTTATTTAAACCCTAATAAAACATGTTCATAAAAGATTTGACAGAGTTTTACATTGACTATCAAGAGCCTAACACAATCCTCCTCCTTTACCTGGGCTTGGGACCAGCTATAAAACATAGGTGGAGTTCATTAAACCCTGGTAGAATGAATAAATTTAAGTGACTGAATTCTCAAAAGTACTCAGCTGTCTTTTCCTCAATTTTAGTTTTACAAGAAACCCATGTAGAGGTGTTGGCTACACGCAATCACAGTTTTTTTTTTTTTTTTTGGGGGCACGGATCTCATAAGCCCCTTTCATGCATTGAAAATAACTTTAACTAGAATATACCACCTATCCCTGGCTACACTATCCTCCATCCAAATGAACAAAGAGATTGAGAAGATAGAATAATATTCAAAGTGACGACCTAACTCTTAAATGGTGAAGCTAGAATGGAAATGTAAAAATACCTGAATGACTTTATCAATCACAGCTTTGGGAATGTCATAAGAACACCTCCTTTCATTCAGTCTGAATCCTAGCAATCTATAATTCATATGCTGCATAAAGCCAAAGGAATAAAAAAAAAAAACACATTCAAAGGAATGAAGTAGCATTTCAGGTAGAATACACCTTGCAAATGCATTATACCTGATCATAGGATTTATCCTTGCTACACTCGATGAGATGAAGGATTTCTATAGCATTTGAGAAAATTACTTCAATCGGGAGTTCCTTCAATAAATGATGAAGAACAACTGAAACATATGTGACGCTCCCAGAAGATTGTTGATTCTTCCTCAATCCAAGCTCAGGAAGAACATCACTTATTTGCATCTTCAAGACATAAATATGACATCAAAGCAATGTAAAAGCTAAAAAGAGGATAGAGGCGTACAAAATCACTGTCTGCCTGTTTTTCTTTCATTTCTTTTTGCTAAATAAAATATAGATTTTAATTTAATTACCACTATAACAATGAAAACCTTGAACAAATCTTGCAACAGGAATAATTATTACATACCTGAGACATCCCCTTAAATATGCAATTCATATGAGAACATTAACCAAGAAAAAAAAAAATTAAAGATTGCCACAAGTGTATGTGATTCAAAACCCAAAGTATTATCAAGATATATTTTTTATTGAATATAATAATTCAAGAGATTGAAAAATTTTAAAAAATTGAAAAAAGAAAAATACGACAAAGTTCAAAGAAGAATAACCTATCTAAACTGGAAGTATACATCCAAAACTTATGAAAGGAAAAATAATAATAATAAATAACAAGGAAATTAATGGCAAGTACATTGGCCCTTATCATCATAGGAAACTATAAGCAGGAAATAAATAAATTAAAGTATGTTCCTGCATAAGAGCCTCAGACCAAAAATGTGGTTAGAAGCGGTTAGATCCACTAAAAGCATCACAGTGTAACAATGAAAGTACTATTGACTTTCTAACTGAAACTAGGATGCTTGGATGCAAGCCGATTGACACTCATTTAAAAACAGATTATCAAACCAATGTTTTGTAGGAAAATCTTGTACTTGATACTTAAAGTTATCAAAAAATAGTTGGTGGGCTCATTTACTTATCACACGCTTGGCCAAATACTTGCTTTGTAGTAAAAGTCATTAGTCAACACATGAACAAGCCATGCAAAGTCCAAGTAGAACCAGCTTGTAGGGTATAGGGGCATCTAAAAAATGGCACCATCAAAGTGAATATATTTTGAAATAATCCTAAATGTATGTTAGAGGTTTATGATGTAACCAAGTCAAATTAATTAGTAATGAAATACCAATAACCAGTTATTGTACTAATATTTGGGGAAATCTAATAACCTGGAGAAGCAAAAATGTCATTTCTGCTCGCATAAGTGTTAAAGCAAAATATAGAGCTTTGGCTCTTAATGTTGTGAAGGGAAGGCCTAAACGTCTCCTAAAGGAAATTCAACTCAGATACAAAGGCAAGGTAGTAAATTTTTGTGTTTACATGGCAGCAGTTAGTATAGCCAAAGCCAAAAATGCTTGTCCAACATCACAAAACTAAGCACATAGAGATTAATCACCATTTTATCAAGCAGAATATTGTGTCCACTACTTTTTTTTATTAGTTAGCAAGCTAGATGCTTGCAGGCACAGTTTGAACAACCGTATGACACCTTAGGTGCCACTACACCACAAGGGTGTTGGCATATTGTGTCCAATACTGTAGAACTCATGTACACCTACTTAATTATTATTATCAAGCAATTTAACAAGTCTACATGATTGAGTTACTTCGAAAGGAGAAAGAAAATTAACATACCGCTAACAATAAAATCTCTTTCACACCTCCTTTCCTTGTCCAAGCTCTTAGAGCCCATTACTAGGTAATTATAAGTTAGCAAAGCATGTTGATTTTAGAACCTCAAAGACATACAATTTACATCTGGACTTCTATTATAATTATAGTCATAGATTTATAAAGTTTAATCTATTCTGTTTATTATATTGCTTCAGCAGAGCAATACCATAACTGCTTGCATGTCCTAAAACAGAACAAACATATTTTTAAATCCTAAATATAATGCCCTTGATTTTACATATTGACTACAAGTATGGACAGAGCCATGTCTGAGTCTGGCACATGTGCTCATTAGATGTAATACAAAACAATGTAACCCTTCAGATTACATATGACATGATCGTCAGTCCATCTTAATATGTTGACTAACCAGACTAAATGGAGATGACTCAAGGTTTTCTTAAAATATGATTTCCTATTCCATGCTAATAGATCATAATTCTTTTCTTTCATACTTTCTCTGCTAAACTGATAAATGAAATGTCAAATGTACTTATTGGTCCAAGTTCATACAAGTTAAAACTAAATAAACAATACCCAATTAGTCAATTTAATAGGTAGTGAGCATCAGAAGGACTTAATTGAATATCAATCTAATACAGTCACATATGAATTAAGCAACAAAACTGAGAAATTTGTTAATGAAATCAATAAAAATGCAAAAAATAGCAGGGTAAAAGGACCTGGATGTCAGAAACTGATGGAGCCACTAACGGATGGTTATCAGTAGGAACACTAGGAAGCACATGAAAATCATGATCGGCACCATAACTGCGAGGTCTGAACTCCATGTAAACCACATGAAACCATAGAATCAGTCAAAAGAGTTTTTTTTTTGGGGGGGGGGATGCCAATTTTGCTTTTAATATACTTACATGCTGGCTGCGGGTTAATTAGAAATGATGTGGCTCATATCTCACAAGTGCATGAGTTTAAATCCCACCACCAATGTCAAAATTTCTTTCACGCTGATGCTTGTTTTGAACCCAGTGAGCCTCAAAACCAAACTCATCCAAACTTGTTATACCTCAAAGTATACTTAAATGTTTTTTCATGATTTATTTAACTAGCAATTCTTGTCTAACCCAAAATCTCAGTTGACAATAAGCAGTCTCATTGACCAATCTTCTGTCTTATGTTGTACCATATATTGACTTAGAGACACCACTACCAATAATCCCCACAAGAGCACTTCCCGTCTTTGAAATGATGAAATCTTTGGACATCCCTAAGAATAATTTGCCTGCCAAAGATCAATGAAATAAATTTAGCAGCGTTGTGGCAATCCCCACAGACTCGAAGATTCTTGACCACACGAATTGTTGTCCCAGGAGGAGTGTTCAGAAGCCCAAAAGTAATGGCCAATTTCTCACTGTGATATCTAAGAACAACTTCTTTTCTTCATCTCCCATGTCTGCATGAAAGACAAGAGAAGTATCAGGGACATAGCCAGCTAGCTTCAGTTCTTTTACTAGCTCATCAAGTGCATGGTGCAGAGCAGTAGAAGTGGAATGAACTTCGTCCCCAGAAAAGAATTCATGAACAACATTGTTGACCTCTATAGAGCTACATCCAGGAACCTTCACCGCTCTTCTATCTTTCATCATTTTCCTCAAGAAATTCACATCCTCCCATTTTCCAGATCTTGCACACAAGTTTGACAAAATCACATAATCCCCACCATGAGTGTCATCAAGTTCAAATATTCTCTGAATCACTTGCTTCCCCAATTCAACATCCCCATGACTGCCACAAGCAGACAGCAATGTCCTCCAGAGGATTGGAGTGGGCTTAATGGGCAATTCATCTATGAATTTGTAGGCCTCATCCAAGTGTCCAGCTCGACTGAGCAAATCAATCATACACCCATAATGCTTTATGCTGGGAACAATCCCATACTTGTGAATCATTCTACGGTAGTACTCATAACCTTTCTCTACTAATCCATTGTGACTACAAGCATACAATATACCCAGAAATGTTATTTCATCAGGCTGCACTTTCACCTTGTCCATTTCTTCCAACATTGACAAGGCTTTGAAACCATGGCCATGAGTGGCGTAGGCCACAATCATGGCTGACCAAGCCTGTGTGTCTCTCACAGGCATATTCTCAAACACAGAAACCGCATCATCCAGACTCCCACATTTTGCATACATATCAATAAGTGCAGTATTTACCTTAACATATTGATCAAACCCATTTTTCTTAATATATTCATGTATCCACTTTCCCAAATCTAATGCTCCCAACAAAGCACACGAAGAAAGAGCAACAAGCATGGTGACATCAGTTGGCTTAAGACCCCTCTCTTGTAATTCTCTGAACAAAGCCAAGGCCTCATTGGGTTGACTATTTCGAGCATAACTTGTGATGAGTGCATTATAAGTAACAACGCATGGTTCAGAAATCTTATCAAACACTCTTCTAGCAGAGTCTATATCATTACACGCAGTATACATATTGATAAATGTAGGGCGCACGTACACATTATCATTGACCCCAAGTTTGATAGCTAGGCAATGCACTTGTTTTCCTTCTTCCGAGGCTTTAACTCTACCGCATGCCTTGAGAAGGGTCGAGAAAGTATAATCATCTGGGACCAGGCCAGAGGATAACAATTGAGCTAAAAGCACTATTGCTTGAAGTGGGTTTTCAAAGCGAGCGTAGCCACGTGCCATAGTGTTGAACAGGACGATATCTGGATTGGAAATTCCATCAAACATCTTGTGCGCATAGCCCAAAGAGGCAGTGGTTGGGTTGGAGGTACAGAAATTAATGAGCTTAGTAAGTACAGAGATATCATCTTTGATGTGGGTTTTCATGGCATATCCATGAATCTGCTTAAGCTCTCTGAGAGAAGCGCATTTGGGTATGAGAGAGAGTAAATGGGGCAAAGGGACAAGGGAGGGTTCGCTATTTCGTGGTAAGATTGTGATCGATTTTGGAGAAGAAAGTGGGTATAATTGGAGGATAGGGGAAGCCATTATGATGCTCTACAGAATCCAAATGCTTCTTAAATGGGTCTATTTCTGAGGGCATCGGAGAATGAAATTGTGGAAGGGAATGCTAGAGGACGATATCCCAGTGTCAAGTTCTCCAGAAACGAGTGAATCGAGTTCAGGATCAGGGGAAGTAACAAAGCATTTAACATGTGGAAGGGAGAAATGAGCTTCGATTTTATGCGAAGGATTGAATGAATGGGGAGTGGATAGAACAAGAAGTAAAAAATATCAAAATAAAATATATAGAATGATGCAGAAAACCGCCTTACAAGTTACAATTAGGGTAGCAAAGGCCATGTAGCCTAGTGGTATGGGGTACTCCCTAAGTAGTGGGAGGTCATGGGTTCGATCCCGCTCCTTGTAATTCAGGCCATTAGTGCCTGCCGCCTTGTAATTCAAAAAAAAAAGTTACAATTAGGGTGAGGCAGTCGACTAATTTTAGAAAGCTTATTTTAGCTCAATGTTAAATTTAAAAACTTAGCAATTTTGTTTTTTTCTGTTAAAAAACTAATATTACTATAAAAAAATTGACATTAAGTGTTAACTTTTAAACGAAAAATGGTAAAATTACTACGTTTTTAAGCTTTCCTGGCAACATTGAGTCAAAAAAAACTTTCAAGACAAAATTGCTCTTGAGCGTGTACTTCTAGAACAAATTTACTATTTAACCCCAACTATAAAATCAAAAAACTTTTTATTAAAATTCTTCCGTTTAAGAAAAAAAAAAGTGGAAGTATGGACATTCTTTTAAATTAATTGAATTTATTAGCTGATTGATTTTATTTTCTAAAATATATAGACAAAATTATAAAATGATTAAAATTATGAGGATTAAGTTATCACGAGTCAAACTTCAAGAATTGAGTGGTTGAATTGCATTAAGTCAAAATATAAAAATTGAATTACAACTAAGTTAAAAACTATAAACACTGAAAGATTATTAGTTTGTTCTTTTATTTTCTTTTTTTATAAAAGCTTTCAACAGTTATTTTATATAGTTATAATAAGTCAAAATTCAAGAATTAAACGATTGAGTTGCATTGAGTCAAAATATAAAAATTGAATTACAACTAAGTCAAAACTATAAACACCAAAAGATTAGTATTTTTTGTTAATAAAAGCTTTCAACAGTTATTTTATGTAGTTAAAATTATTTTCTTAGAGTGAGATAATTAATTATTGATTTATATGTCATCACTACCCCTTTAAATATTAAAATAATAGTTGTCATTAATTACGGTTTTATTAATATTTTATATAATTAACGTTTTTATTGTTAAAATTAAAATAATTATTTACATTTAAAATTTAGATAATCTCTTGACAATAATCTTTCAGTAATATATATTAAGAGAGATCTATTTAGTTTTTCCATAATAAAATATGGGTTTTTGTTATTTAAATTAAATAAGTCGGGGACCACTATATTATTCAATATTTTTTATGACAGGAGTCCTAAATTTATTTAGTGTGAAGCATTAGGCATTGCTTAGCATGTAGTAATTTATTAAGGTAAAAACACACATTTACTCATTTAGTTTCATGAAAGGTTACATTTTAGGGGTTTAAACTTCTCATGTTGCATGAGAAGAAGAAGATTTCTACACACATATGAAATGGTGGGACCATATATATATATATATATATATACATATATATATATATATGTATATATACATATATATATATATATATACAATGCTCATTGTATATATATGTATATATATATATATATACATATATATATATATAGATATATATATATATATATATGTATGTGGTCTCACCATTTCATATGTGTGTGACATGAGAATACACTTCTCTTACAACATGAGAATTGTTTCTCCTTTTATTTTAACCCTTTATAAAGGGGTCTGACTCGGATGAATCCGGACTAATTGTAACTAAGGGCCCGTTTGGTTCAAGGAACTTGGAAGAGGGAATGGGAACTTAATAGCGTTCCCTCCTAAAAACATGTTTGGTTCACCAAGTGCCCAGGAACTTAAGTTCCCGGGCCCACACTGGGCCCACCACTCTTCCCTCATTTGTGGAACTTGAGTTCCCACCAAAATTGGTGGGATCTCAAGTTCCCACGTCACTATTCACATTTTGGACAAATTTGCCCTGAAATTTAAACTTGGGAAGTTCGAACTTGGCGGAAAGTTCGAACTTCGGGAAAGTTCAATTTGGCGAATATTTTTTTACAAAAGTTCGAACTTAACAAGAATATATTTTTAAAATATATTTTAGCAAAAAATATTTTTCTTTTTATTTTGAATTAATTTCTTTAGAGGGTAAAATAGACTTTTCTAATTCTTTACCAACTACCACCCTTCATTTTCTTCCAACCAAACAACTCAAGCCATCTTCCTTCATCTTTCAAATCTTCATTTCCCTTCCTTTAAGTTCCTTTCCCTCCTCTAAGTTCCTTTCCCTCCTTAAAAGTTTTTTGAACCAAACGGGCCCTAAAGGTTTTCATTGAACCGGATGTGCAACAATTATGTGAAGAAAAGGCAATGGCACCTTTCTCACGTTGGCTCCCATCGCTGAACAGTGACCGTGGCTGGCAACTGCTCTAGTCCAATTGATCTCTCTCTCCTCTCACTCTGGTTCAAGTCGAACCTCCCAAGAAGAGGACACTTGAATATCTCAAACCAGCCACCTCCTCTGCTCCAGCTTGTGCTTCTCTCTCTCACACACAGAGATGGCTGTCGAGCTCGCCTGAGAAAGAAGGAGAACCAGATGGCTGAGACGATGTCACGGAGCTCCTTCCATCCTCGCTCCCATTGCGTCTTTCTCTGGTCTCCCCTTCCTCAAGAAGCCGATGAACAGTCTCTGGGTTTCGCTCCTCTCTAGTTCAGCTC
This sequence comes from Acacia pycnantha, assembly GCA_025563575.1. Taxonomy (NCBI): domain Eukaryota; kingdom Viridiplantae; phylum Streptophyta; class Magnoliopsida; order Fabales; family Fabaceae; genus Acacia; species Acacia pycnantha. Next base: position 64,732 of record JAMWYP010000419.1, on the reverse strand, counting down.
GAGGAAGATGATGGTGATTGTCAATTGTCGGCTAATCACCCATTCATTCGTGGCTTTCATTCTGATTTTGGGTCTCCTCCCCGCATATATTCAAAACGCATTGTCCCCTCGCAAACCCATGGCTGCTCCTTTTAATTGGGCTGTTAAGGAAAAAACAAAAACAAAAACAAAATATAATAATGATAATAATATAAAAAACTGAAACTATTATAATAATAGCATTTCTTCTTCTTCTTCTTTCTAGAAAACTTCAAATTTTATTATTTGTTTTTTCATATCCTAAACTAAATTAAATTAAACTATTTCTATTTTACTTTAAAACTAATGATATTTATAAAGAAATCCTCAAATAATGCACTAGTACTAAATTGGTATCTTATCAAAATCTCAAGAAAATAAATTTTATAAATATGAATAAATTTGTCCTACACATGATATGTAAACTTCCTTAATTTTTAAGCATTTATAGTTAGTTGTAGTTTAAATTTTATTTAGTCAAAGAGTATAAAATAAATAAATAATTTAAAAGAATATCAAGTTCTAAATATTCATTCTAAACATAAAAATGTATAAATGAAATACCTCCTTAAAATAATATCTCAAATATTGTGGAAATATATCTTTTATTATTGAAGTATGTAAAAAAAAAAAAAAATGCTTCTGGTCTAATTATTATTATTGTTATTATTAATTTATAATTTTTTATAAAATATTATTTTAGTAAGAGAGACAAACCCTAAATTCTCTCTCCTGTAAATACTCAATTCCCTCCCCCTTCACAGGGAAGAGGATCTTCTCATAATCATTTTTCTCATTTTCTCTCATCAGCTCATATGGGTCATTGATTAAGAAGAGGAGAAAGATGTTAAATATTATGATTGATTAGACGAATATGATTTAGAGATGATGAGGGATAATGAGAAAAGGATTAGGAGAGTAACCCAATCCTCCCCTTCACAGTGGTCGCACAGCCTTGCACCTTGAGGTATTTCTTTTCATATGCTTTCTTCTTATTCGGCGTCCTCTCCCTCTGCTATGATCTTGTCACAATTTTTACCTTTGTATCTTCCTTCTCCATTATCTTCTATTATATGTCTTGCCTTGTCAATCAATACTTCATCCCTCCATTTTTTTACTATGCGCGTGATGTATTTCTAATATTTGTTCGCCACCGATCACTTTTCATTCCAACTCTAACTAACAGGTTCCTCAATTGAATCAATGGTGCACAAAAAGGTCATATGGTGGTTATACGAGACATTATCATAAGAAACATATTGTTCAATCGGGTATGCACACTTTCCCTTCTCCTTATCATGGTTTTCTATTGTTAAAGCTGAGCAAATGTAGTCTTTAGACTAGATGGGAGGCCATTTATTTCTAGCAGGCCGAGGCTCACTCTGATCTTGATTGGACTGGTCATCCATATTTAGTGGAGATTCATGCAGCTGTTCTTGCATGTCAGTACTAAGAGATCAGTCCTCACCCTATTGTGCTCATCAAAAGAATTCAGAGTCCTCTATAAGTTGAGAAAAAAGTACATATATTACATGGAGTGTAATTAAAACATGTACAGACGTACGTGCAAATACGATAATGCCAATAGATATAGTCCTTTCAAAATTCTTAATATACTCTTTTTTACATAAAAATATTGAGTTCGGTCTTTCATCGGTCAACATGTTTTTTTAAAAAGAAACAGTTGTGACTTATAAATTAACGATTTTTTTTTAATAACAAGAGTCAAAGGAAAACACACAATTAATATAACTTTTTGCATAGTGCTGCCATTTAGAGCTTTATTGCATAGTGCGATCCTAAGGTATTCTGCAATAATGAATAGAATGTTTACACGTATATAGAAAATATATCTTAACAACTGTACAAAATTATTCTAGAAATTTTCCTAATTTTTGTATTATTAAATAAGGGTTAACGTGCATCCCACCACTGGTATGAAAAAAGGCTTTCAAACCGCTATATTTAGACCGGATATAGAGAATAAGGTCTAAAAATTATGACCGATGATAGTTTTATAAATATATAAAGAACGTTTTAGACCAATTCCTTTAATATGAGATCTAAAAGATATTATTTAGACCGAATTTTCAAACAATCGGTCTAAAAAGTTTAAAAAAAAAAACATGTCTATTACTTTTAAGACCGGTTGTTAATGTAATATCACAAATTCAATTTGGCAAAATTCCTTGTACATTATGTGAATAAATTGGAATTAGCTAGTTAATTTTGACTAAGTTCTCGATTTACCCGAAATACTCAATTTTCTCAGACCCAAAAATTTGGAGACACAGGCTTGTGCCATATGTCCCATATTTATTTTAAAAATTAATGAATATATGTGCATGATTCAAGAATAGTAATAAAAAAAAGCATCTTAAAACAAGCCCATATTTTCGTCAGGAGAGAAAAGGAATCAAATGCAAATTTTATTAGAACATTAATTACAAGTGTGAACAAGTCTAATTAATACCAAGATTTCAACATACACCTTTCTTTGCTCCTTCTTGCACTATATGTCATGCTTGGGCAATAAGATTGAGTCAAATGATCATGTGCTCATGCATCCAATTAGTCAAGAGGTATAATTATTAAATCTCCTAATCTCACCCATGATTCGTCTAAGTGTGCACCAAAAGAGAGAAAAAGCATCATGCTATGATTCAAGCACATGATCACATGGAAGAGAGAGAGAGAGCTCAAAATTGGATAAGAACATGTGGAGCCCAAATAATTGACCTTCAAGTTAATTCAAGAACATTTTAATATCTCTGTTCGCACTCATAATTCGGTCAAGAGCCCATATTTTTTACGTTCAACGTTAGTTGTTTAATAGAATAGGGTAACATTGCTAAATTTTGAAACTTTCAGGACAATAATAGGATAAAAAACTTATAGGGCAACATTTCCCCTGGGTCTATACTTCCAAGAGGATTTTCTACCTAACCCTTTTTTAATATACTCTAAATTTTGTAGATGTTATCGGTTATTGTTATAGGTTGTTTTGTTTCAAAATTATGGACATCTTTGTTTTTTTTAGATGAGTCTCTAACTAATATTAATAGCTTTAACACCCAACAACCAAATACTTAGCCCTGTTTGGTGTTTGGTACGTGACACTGGGGTTGGTGTTGGAATTGGGTCAATTATAACTATTGTATGTATGTAATTTAAAAACTAAAAAAATAAAATAACAAGTGTCCATATGAAAATTTAAAAGTCTTGATTTAAATTATAACACATTATGTAGGAATGGACTTGATATTCCAAGTATTTCATAAGATGATTGACGTAAACTAGAATCTTCTCCCCTTTCAACAGAGTGGTACACTTGGAAACACTTGGTATTCCAACCATTCCAATATAAATTTCATTTATTTATTTAAGCTTCATGATTAAATGCTTGATTTTTATTGAGAAATGTTTTGTTATATTAGAAAGAACCTCTTATATCAAAAAAAAAAAAAGAAAAAAGAAAAAAAAAAAAGAAAAAACCGCTGAATAAATTGAGGAAATATTCTGAGTCACCAAAATAGTGAGTTTAGGCCTACGTATTTATATTCTGAAATAATGAATAGAATGTTTACACGTATACAAAAAATATATATTAACAGCTGTACAAAATCATTCTAGAAAATTTCCTAATTTCTGTAATAATAGTATTAAATAAGGGTTAATATGCATACAAAATTTTAAAGTATTTTTTTCAGATGTATCAAGTATCTTAAATTATTTTTTTGGTGCAACCTACGCTAACTTAAAGTATTTTTTCAGGTGTGTCTAGTATCCTAAACTTTTTTTTTTTTTTTGTATATTCAATGCCTTGAAGTATTTTCTAATATGTATTCAACACCCTAATTACTAAGTTCAAAATTGTACAAAAAAAAAACATTTTAGGGTGATAGATGCATCTGAAAAATACTTCAAGGTTCTGGATATACCACAAAATACTTTAAGACACTCGATACATTTGAAAAAATGCTTCAAAGTGTTAGATGTATCTTAACCTTATTAATAAAGCTACAATAATTTTCTAACATCCCCCCCCCCAAAAAAAAAAACCCCAATGAGAAGGTGTTATTGTGTCGAAGTGCTATGAATTCCTCTATCATTGCCTGCTTCTAATACGAAGGCTTCAAAGCTTCATTAACATTCTGAGGTTCAGTTGCCTTGGTCAGGGATGAAGAGTTTTCGAACTGCAGTAACCCAACAACGGGATGTTTGGGCTTAACTATACTAGCTTTAGCCAAAATGACCGTTGGATAAACATATGTTGGGCTGGTATCAAAACCATCATTTGGGCTGGAGGTTGAGAATCACTTGACTGAGAATTAGTCATTGGTGATTGTATTGTTGGAGAGGCTTCTACAGTAATTAAAGTGTCACGTGCTTGACCATTCGGCACCAGAGATGGAGACTCATAGGCTACTGAGAGCATCTGAGAAAAACAACCCTATCAAGTTTGAGTAGAATATGTAACATAACTTCTCAATGAAGGGAAAATTATCATTCGAACAACATACTCAAACTCAAAAGATGAAGAAGAAGCTCAATGATTTAGGAAGACTGTGACAAAAGGAAATAGATAAGGATCAACAAGTCTGGAAATATAAATCCTCCCCGTAACCCTTAGACATTTGTAGCCCTTATGTTGAGGAGCTGGACCGAGGTAAATACATTTCTAACTATGAAATTGACATTTATGATTATTATAGGGCTTTAACATGGATAGCATCCACAATCGAAAGGTTGAAGAGACCTATAATCTAGCTGTGTTTTGTGTAATAGAAACAGAGATGTTTTACCATCAAGCATTGGAGTTGGAAGTCTAATAATAAGAGATATCACAATTTGAAATGCACCTACCCAAAAAGTGAAAGGCACACATGCTTGAGCTATAGGTGTGTGTTAGGATTAGCCTTTGAACAATAGCTTTTACGATTTACGAGGTAAGTATGTGAGAGGAATTTTATCTTAGCTTAGAGAAATGGGCTTCTAAAACCATAGTTTTAAGGTAAATCCCATTTCAACAATGTAAGAATTTTTATTTTCTGCTCGGCTATTCTATGGTGAAGTATAAGGGTGTGTAAAATGAAGAACAATATTGGCATCTTGTGTAATAGGAACAAGAGGTTTATATTCATAACTGTTATCACACTATGTTTCTTTAATTCTAGTGTTAAATTGATTTTCAGCATGGGCTCAAAAATGTTTAAATGCATTTACAACATCTCCTTCTGTGCTTTAATGAACATGTCCAAGCACATAAGCTATAATCATGTATGAAGTGAATATAGAATCAATGCCCATTAATTGATTGAATTGGTGATGGTTCCGAAATGTCAATATGGATTTGTTCAAGAGGAGACAATGTGTTACACCCCTACCGGCCTCGCCCTTTCGGGTGGCCGATAGTGTGACTCCCGCACGGAAGCGTTCTTACGCAGTAGTGTGGCAAAATCAGAAATAGTTCAATATACTGATACAACTTAAAACGCTGATTACATAACAGGGATATTCATAACCAATACCCATTTCATTCTCTGACACCCGGCCCTATATTACTCGCACGGAAGCGTCAACATTCTTCAGGGCAATCTTCATAGCTATCAGGCTGTCTTTGCTCTCTGCTTCGCTCATTCATTCTACGGCAACTTCAAGCTCTCCCTTCAGTGTGCCGTCTTCAAACAAAACTCCATTCTGCAGTCTGGTGCAGCACTTCTCGCATGTGCTCACCTGACTGTTGGTTGGTAGTGGAGGGTGAGATTCGGGGGAATCTCAGTAGAAAACAATACCGAACAATGCATGTAAGATAAATGCTAGTGTATGATATGCTTGCCTTACATAGGCTCATGTTAACATAATGACATTTCTGCATGCTTCAATGTTTCATATAATATACTCATGGCCATATGATATGATTCTCGAAAGAAAGGGATGATTGGATCGACTAGGAATGGAATTTCGCACCGAATATTCAACCTCCAGGACGTCCGGATAAGAACAGAACGTATCTCACGCTACAGACCTCGGATTTGCGTGATTCCAAAACGAGTGGAAAGATGACGTTCCGAAACACGAGTTTGGCTATAGAAACACCGAAAACAGACACGGGAATACGGAGATATGAAATCAAGAAATATAGAACGAAAACTGGATAATAGGTAGGCGCCACAATTCCAAAGAATTGATAAGCCGAAGAACGCCACAAGGATCGATGCCCTTGATAAGTTCAGAGATTCTCAAAAGAACCCTAGAGAAGCTAGTCTCTCACCAAAAAGGTTAATTCTGAATTCTGCCGTCCCTCAAAGAGGCTATGGTGTTCCCTTATATAGTGGACAACATCCATATTGAGTTTAACCTAATTATGCTTACACACAAAGCCCAATAAGCGAGCCCAATAAGCCTTATTACAAAAATATAACTAAAAGTAAGAAGAATAAAACTAAAAGTAAGAAGAATAAAACAAAGCCCAATATGCATGAAGCCTTCATGCATATCCCTTGAGGCTTATTCCTCCAAGTTTGTTGCCTTGGTCATGCCGCCTCCTATGTCCTCATCACCATAGCATAGATATAAACAGAGCTTCAATCATTCAAATATGTTAATTGAGCAAGTAAAGCAATCATGTATATCAACACACAAGCAAATAAATCAATACAGGCAAGTAAGGTAAGTCCACTACCTTATCATGTGTTCTCCGCTTGTACCTTTTCTTTCAACTACGGAGTTGCTTGAAACATATTTTATTCTTCTTTTTCTTTCTCTTGACTTCTCATGGCCCTAAACACACACATTCAGATTATTAGAGCCATGGCTATTGAATACCTAATGGGCTATTTTAACCTCATAGGCTTACTTATACCCTTGGAGTTTATTCTTATTACTTTTGGCCATTTCTTTCTTAATTTCGCATGGTAGCTAAAAGCTACTAGTATTTTGGCCAAACATTAAAAAAAAAACATAATTAATTCCAAAGAACTCCGATTGGGGTGGTTCAAAATTCTATGTGTCACTAATTAAGTCTAGTTTCGTGGAAAAAAATAACTAGGCTTATTAGCAGCTGTATCATCCCCAGTGTTTCGTTCATTCCTCTCTGTCCAGAAAAATGTTCCAGGTTAATAGGTCAATTTCACAAATTTGTATCTCTCTGAATACAACTCCAAATAAGGCTTATGACCTATCAAATTAAAACTTGTTATGTCTACTTAAATTCTGGAAAGTTTCATGGCAAAACTCAATCATTTACCATTTCAAAATAGAACCCGAAAAACACTGTTCATTCTGGAAAACACCAATTTCCAGTTTTTAGCTTCTAACTTTGGAAATTCCTAATTCTCATTGTACACATCCGATTTGGGTGTTCTTTGGCTCATACTACATATTATCATGTGTACTAAATCTCCACAAAATTTCAGGGTCAAAGGAGTTCGTTTACCAAAGTTTTGCCTTGCTCAAAGATCACTGTTCCAGCAGCAAGCTCAGTTTTCCAGCAACGCAACAGTAGCTTTTCATTTGCTACAGTGACACAGGTGTTGGTGAAAATACTTTCATAAAATAAGAATCTGTGTAATTAATATGCATAATCTTGTAAACATACAATACTTCTACACATATAGAAAAACCAGTAAAAACTCACAAGACTGCCGAATATGGTAATGAACTATGAAGAAATCCGGGCCCAACATACGTTGTTTCCTTAAGACAATTTTGCTCCCTCAATACGGATGCCGAAGGTTTCTGAGCAATTGCCTCCCAAGATAGAGCGGATTATTCGTCTTCAGAGAGATGACTCTGTCAATCTGAAGCCCAAGCGAATCCAACGAGTCTGCTTTCGGAACGCACAGAATGTTTGTATATGCAGTATGAGTGTATTTGGAAAAACTAGATACTATTCTGTAACTAGGGCACCCTATTTATAGATGACGGAAATGATCAGATGGATACCCATTGGTGAACTGACACAACCGTGGCGAAACAATGCGACCGACGGTGGCCAACCAATGGGACTTCTTATTCATAACCCATGGGATTTAGATCCTAAAATCCAACAATCCCCCACATGGATAAGAAGTTAGTCCATCATGACCAAATGCAAATGATCATGTATGCAAAGTGCGGTTCCTCTACGAGAAACAACTGCATCGAGAAAGGTAGGGGTTGCCTTTGAACCTTCTATAGTAAAAACCTATCGGATATACTGGTCAATCAGTGGACATGCTGCCTTGAACTGTCGACCTTTTTGTGTATACCAAGACAATAGGAGTCATACAGTTGCTCCTCTAGCATCGTTGGTTCTCATGCTGTGTCCATTTTGGCCCTGGACACCGCCTGGTTCTGTGAGTGTTCTAGAGAATCGGCCGTTTTAAATTCTCATAGAAGCGGCCCGCACTTCACACTCACATAGGTGATTTCTTGTGATGTAAGTCAACATACATCATCTGAACACATCAGATTAAGAAACCATTAAAAGCTTAAAAGCTTACCCTTATATATATGCACTGTCTTGTCTAGGAATGAGTATGAGTTTAAAACTCCACAGTGTTAACAGTTGATTGTGACTTCGTTGTCTCTTTGAACCTAGTTTGTGGGATCTCCACTCTACTAGGTAGAGTTACCGCGACAATCAACAATGGATCGGCCTTAGACCCATCCCTTTGGACAAATTTCTAACTAACTCTCTAGGAATCCCTTTAGTCAATGGATCCGCTATATTCTCTTTTGATTTCACATAATCAATTGAGATGATTCCATTCGAGAGTAGTTGTCTAACGGTATCATGTCTACGACGTATATGTCTAGACTTTCCGTTGTACATGATATTCTTGGCCCTACCAATAGTTTCTTGGCTATCACAGTGTATACACACTGCTGGTACTGGCTTTGGCCAATTAGGAATGTCCTCAAGAAAATTACGAAGCCATTCAGCTTCTTCACCAGCTTTATCTAAAGCAATAAATTCTGCCTCCATGGTTGATCTTGCAATGCAAGTCTGTTTGGATGATTTCCAAGACACAACACCACCACCAAGGGTGAATACATATCCACTTGTGGATCTTGTGTCATTAGAGCTGGTGATCCAATTTGCATCACAATACCCTTCTAGCACTGCAGGATATTTTTCATAATGCAAAGCAAAGTTTTGAGTTTGTTTTAAGTAACCAAGAACCCTTATCATAGCTCTCCAATGAAGCTCATTTGGATTACTTGTAAACCGACTCAACATGCTTATCGCGTAAGCAATATCATGTCTGGTGCAGTTCATAACATACATAAGACTGCCTAGCACTCTAGCTTACTCCTTTCGATTTTCAGCTTTGTCAGTATTTCTCAGCAGACGAAGACTGGAATCTATAGGATTCGTCACAAGAGCTATGTTTAAACTCTTGAATTTCTCAAGAATTTTAGCAATATAGATATTCTTGTGATAAAGCCAACCCAACAGATGTTATATGGATTTTAATTCCCAAAATAACATCTGCTAGAACCATATCTTTCATGTTGAACTTACTGGTAAGCAACCACTTAGTAGCTTTAATCATTTGATTATTACTACCTGTTATCAATATGTCATTTACATAAGGACAGACTATGACAACACCATTTTCAGTATTCTGAATATAGACACACTTGTCACATTCACTAATACTAAAGTCATTTGATCGAATTTTGCAAGCCATTGTTTCGGGGCTTGCTTTAGTCCATAAAGGGACTTGATCATGCCACAAACTTTTCACTTTTGTCTTGAGACAACAAATCCCTCAGGTTGTTCAAGATAAATCTCTTCCTCTAATTCACCATTCAAGAAGGCTCTTTTTACATCCATTTGATGTAATTCCAACCCATTCAATGTTGTTAATGCGATTAACGTCCGAATGGATGTGATTCTGGTAATAGGTGAATAGGTATCAAAGTAGTCTAGGCCTTCACATTGTCTGTAGCCTTTTACTACCAGCCTAACTTTGTACTTATCAATAATGTCATATGCTTTCATCTTTTTTAAGACCCACTTAGTTCTTAAGGCATATTGCCAAAAGAAAGGTCAACCAATTCATAGATGTAGTTTGACAGAATTGATTCAACTTCACTATTGATAGCTTCTTTCCAGAGTGGTGCTCCAGGAGAGCCCATAGCCTCTTTCCAGAGTGGTGCTCCATGTGTTCGAGGCTCATTTTCCAACAAAAAGTTAGAAACTCGAGTCCAAAGGATGTTGAAGTCCTTTGCCTAGTACTACGTCTAAGTTCCTCCTCTACAGGATTATCACTGCTCATAGTATCCCACAGTATCACAGTATTGTTATCATTATTACCACTTGCTTTACTTCCCTTGTTATACGGAAATACATTCTCAAAGAATGTTGTAGCGTCTCTGGACTCAATAACCATATTAACCAGGATAACTGATACATCAGACCAATAACTGATATGCACTATTGTTAAATGCATAGCCAATAAACACATAGTCCATTGTCTAAGTTTTGACTCTCAACCTTTTGGGTTTAGAAATCGCGACCTCAGCCAAGCACCCCCACACTTTCAAATATTTCAAGGAATATTTCTTCCCTTTCCATATTTTGTATGGTATACTTTGTATCCTTTTGTGGAGCATTCTATTAATTAGAAAATTAGTCATTTAAAATGGCTCCCCTCACAACTTCTGTGGTAAACTAGACGTAATCAACATTGCATTCATCATTTCTTTCAATGTCTGATTTTTTCACTAATATACAACATTTAACTATAATGATGCTATAAAGAATTCACATAATTTGGTATGATGCATACCCCAACTAGAAATATTTATCATCTTTGGGTGTCTAAATAAAACTACCAACATTTATGTTCAATAATCATAAAAACAAATAATTAACCTATGGGTTAATCCATAAACACTTTGTTATAACAAACTTTAATAACATCATAGCATCAAGATTATGGATAATCAAACATCATCATTATATTTGGAATTAAAATAATTCATAAAGAATTGACCATTTTGGTGATTAATAAATCCACCATACTTAATTCCAAAATTTAAATATTTAGCATTTATTCAATTGCTATTCACAATATTTAAAAACATAGCCACAAAATCATCCATAATTATAAAATTAAGGCTATAATTGCATTTCTACCAATACATTAAACCATGCATGCTTATACCAAGAGAAGTAATAATACTATGAAAAATTAGAGCACATTTATCTCCACACTAGATAAATGATTAAATTTTCATATCACTATCATATACTTGTCACACAAAATATTTAATAATTCACAATATTTGCTTTCAATAGCAAATAAGAAATCCTTCTTAATAAATTAAATAATGGCTAAGATATTCATAAATATCACCATTTTTATTCAACCATTATTAATTGAAAAAACTTCACAAGATTTTAGGAGAGATTGTAGGAGATTAGAAATTATCAAACAAATTAATGTCTCTATTGATATTAAATCCTTAAATGGGAATAAATTCCCCTCTCATCCTAAAATTTAGGACTTTTAATTAAAGCTTATCAATTAAATGTTAAACATATTTAACTTCTGTAACTAGAAACCAAATAATAAAATAACATGTATGAACTCAATAATCATATCAAAATTTCATCTCCATACAATAATTAATATAATCCAAAATAGTAATTAATAAAACCAATAAAATCTCCCGATGAAACCAAGGCATAAATCTAGAATTGGTTGACCTTTGTTAACATATGTGATTAGAGAAGATGATAGAGATACAACATAGAGAAGATGAAGATCTTGTATTATTATCAAAAGAGGAACATCCCCTTACAATGAGTAACCCATCATAAGGATTAACTCTAAATCTAGAAGGAGACCTTGTTAACTCCCTCTCTTGTGAGACTCCACATCCCACATATTTGGTGAAGGCTCCACACCTAACACCCTTGGTGAGGGCTCCACACCCAACACTCTACATTTCATTAGCTAAGACCCCTTTATATAGGCTAGGGCCCTAACTAATTCACTAACCATTCAACTAACCACCTAATACTTCTAACACGCCCCCTCAAGTTGAACACCATTTATTTTAAATGTGCTCAACTTGAACAACACAAAATAAGGGGTAAGGTGAATTAAATTGAACAGTTTTACAATCACAAAACAATACAAAGATTTCTTCAATCCACAACATTCTTCTCCATATCACTTCTGGCTGATTCACTTCAAGCCATATAATGTTTCAATAGCACTGCCAGCATACCAAAACAAAAAATGCTTCCTCCTCTAACAAATTGACAATAAGAACACCCATTATTTAGAACATGTGAGCCAAGCTTCTGCCTTGTGCCAAGCAACTCGATCAAATCATCATCTCAATTTTGTCAGGATCAACATTATCACTGGTAATATCCTGATCGAAGGGGAACTTGGGCTTTATCAGATCCACAATTACTGAGCAAAACTATCTTTATTACTTTGTGGGTTAAAATGGTCAGACGGCATGTTGGTAAAACAATCATACTCCTAAAACCATCATACTCTGTTGCAACCAGCATCAAATTCACGACCAACCATCAATGACATAGAAACAGCATCAACAGCAACAATGCCAACATGCGCCTATCAGGCCCTCACCACATTACCCGAACATAACAGATAGACCATTAGATGACATATTAGGTCCAAATATAGAAATTCTTTGCTTCCAATAGGGACAATAAATTGGCCAAAATTCAGTGAAACAGAAATTGAAGCAAAACCATGTTGACTTAGCAAAGTCCTTTGCCACCGCAGGGCAATGTGAATGGATCACCACCGCATTGATTCAAAGCTCTAATCATCTTTGATAGCCAATTATGAATTTTCAGGAAATAACAAGAACTCAAAAATAATGCATCCAAGCATCCAACACCAATATCTCATTAGATTTAAATGGATGGGAATAGGAATGAAGATGGGCTTCTACTCAATAATAGAACAACCTAACCTCTGAATGCAGAATGATATCGAATCAATCAACTTAACCGATGAGCCCAGACTCCAGAAATTGAAGTGGAGGCCAGTGGTTCTTCCAGATCAGTATATACACCACGGATCACCTTCTGACCAATTGGCTTTAGCTGGTCTTACACCATCTCACATAGCAGCAACAATATTCAATATACTTGGACAGAAAAGAGAGGCTCTATAGAGGTCATGTCAATTCATAAAAGAAATTACAGACAATTGTAGTTCCGAAACATTCTAACACCACCAGAATTAGCGAAAAGCCTTTGCTTTTACTAGTTCGTAGCTTGAAATCTCGCGTTTCTGAATCTTGTCCTGTTGACTGTTCACCTGACTCCCTGCGTTCTGGCCTTCTTGCCCTTGTTGGCCGTACATTTAATCCTTTGTATTCAGTAGCGATTTCTGTGTCTTTCAAATCTCAAGTTGCTTTGCAAGTCAAGAGATCGCGTTTCTGCGGCAACGACACTGGGACAATCACCTGAAATTCAAGAATCCCAATCTTGCAAACATGGAACGACGTCCGACAAATCACGCTCTGGTATCTCGTCCGTGAGTCAATCGCATCGTGGATCTCGGTGTGAGTCTTTTCCCTCTTCGCCAGCGTCGATCTTTCCGACGAGGGTGTTTTCCCCTCTTTCCGACGTGGGTCTTTCTGCCTCTCCGCCGGCGTCGTCTCTCCCCTCCTTCAGGGGTGTCGCGCCGTCTTCACCAGTGTCGATCTCTCCCCTCCTTGGAGGTGTCGCGCCGTACGTGGGGATGCTCACCGTCGTTTGCCCAACTCTGCTCTCCAAACCAGAAGGTCGCCGTTCGTGTGTGGCTTTGATCTTGGTTGCTCGCCGGAACTTGAAGATGGTGTGATTGTGTCGAGAGAGGATGTGCAAATCCTATCGGGTTGTGCAAACTAACCGGGTCAGACGCTCCACTGCGTTCTTGTGCTTGGATCTTGCTTATCCGGTTAGTTCTTGGGCTTTTTCTTGATTTTGGGCTCGGTGGGCATGGCTGTATCTTGATTAATTGCAAATTCTTGGACCAAGTCTTTATTCTGGGCTCGGTGGTAAACCAAGAATCACCATTCATGAACTAATTATTTGGCCTAACCAAAAAACCTGAACCTAGGCTATGATACCATGTTAACATATGTGATTAGAGAAGATGATAGAGATACAACATAGAGAAGATGAAGATATTGTATTATTATCAAAAGAGAAACATCCCCTTACAATGAGTAACCCATAAGGATTAACTCTAAATCTAGAAGGAGACCTTGTTAACTCCCTCTTTTGTGAGACTCCACATCCCACATATTTGGTGAAGGCTCCACACCTAACACCCTTGGTGAGGGCTCCACACCCAACACTCTACATTTCATTAGCTAAGACCCCTTTATATAGGCTAGGGCCCTAACTAATTCACTAACCATTCAACTAACCACCTAATACTTCTAACAACCTTGTTCTAAGTTCGAATCTGCATGCGTGGTTCTTGCTGTCTCTCATCCTCTCTGCTGTTTTCTGTGTTCTAGGTTCACTGTGACTTCGGTGCTCACAAAACAGAGTCACATGCAGAATATGCAGCAGCTTGGAGGGAAAGAGATTCAAAGAACTCACCTTAGATTCCGAGTCTCCAATGTTTCCTTCTTCTTATCCGGTATTCGTTCTTGGTTTCTTTGTCTCTTCCTGCTCTCGGACTCATTCTCAGCGTTCTCCCACTTTCTGCAAGTTTTTGACTGTGTCTCAGGTCTCTCTCATTCTCAGTCTCAGTCTCGATTTCCTCCACGTTCTCACTTCTGTTCTGTGTCTTCCGTGAAGGCCGAAGCAATGCCTTTCTCCAACTCTCTTCCTCTCTCAAATACTCGTTCTCTTTCTGTCTATCTCGCTCTCAGTTCATTCTCGGTCACAGCGTCTGTTTTTTTTTTTTTTTTTCTAAATGCAGCAATGAAACGAATGAGAATGGGGATATGAGAGAATATGGTTGTCTGGATCGAAAGAGAAGTGAATACGATCAGAGAATGAGGCGTATAATTCTGTCCGAATTCAAAAGAAATGGTGGAGCATGGGAGACACGAGGATAGTAGTGGATTAAGGTGCTAACATGCTGATACGCAGAAACAATAAAGTATGGGCTGTGCATGTAGCTGAGCTGTCCGTTAAAGACTAAAACAGCTGTGTTCTCTTGCTGCCTCTCTCACACTCACATCCTCATTTCTGTGCTCTACACGTTATGCCGAAGATGAAAAGAAGCAATGCAGCATGGGTTCTGTTATACTGAATTCAAGGAGAATATTCTGCTGATATGTCGAGTTTCAAGAGACTTAGTGGAGTATAAGAGAGCATGTGGTGTTTATGCGTTTCTGCATTCGAATTAAAGAAGTGGGGTGCGAAGTGGTTCTGCACATATTTATATATATATATGAGCACGTGCCGTCATCCTGCAAGATCAATTGGCAATGAATATAAAATGGGTACTGCATATATATATATATATTCATGTAGCATCATGTTGCTTTTGCCCTTGGGTCCTACAAGGAAATTTCCAATCTTAACTTGGTCTTGCACGTATTATTCATTTTCTTTGAAACCAACTTAACAACTATTCATGCCTTCAATAAAATAATACTTGGTGGAGCACGTAGCTCACCCAATTGGCCCATTAAAATTCAAATAATTCTTTCTTCAAAAATTAAAGGAAAATATTCCTTGACCTTATTCAAAATAACCATATGACATATCAACTTAAATGTCACTTCTCATAAACAGGGTCTAGTAGTCTCCCCAAAATAGGCTAATTCTCAAGTCTTTAGACCCAAAATTTGGGATGTTACACAATGCATGAGAAAAAGATTTAGTAAACGGTATAACTGCTTTGATTTACCAGAATGAAAAGTACCCGTTAAATTTGTGATTTCTTTGTTGAATTCACTCTTCCTAACCACAAGGCACGTGGTGGGGGGGTCCGGGCAAGGTTTCGTGACGGTCGGATTTTGGGTGGTTTGCCCTTGGACCCTCCCGGGCTAGTTCCGGCAAGTTCCAACCTTACCACCCTTACTCAAAATGAAAAGTACCCGTTAAATTTGTGATTTCTTTGTTGAATTCACTCTTCCTAACCACAAGGCACGTGGTGGGGGGGTCCGAGCAAGGTTTCGTGACGGTCGGATTTTGGGTGGTTTGCCCTTGGACCCTCCCGGGCTAGTTCCGGGCAAGTTCCAACCTTACCACCCTTACTCAAAATGAAAAGTACCCGTTAAATTTGTGATTTCTTTGTTGAATTCACTCTTCCTAACCACAAGGCACGTGGTGGGGGAGTCCATGCAAGGTTTCGTGACGGTCGGATTTTGGGTGGTTTGCGCTTGGACCCTCCCGGGCTAGTTCGGGCAAGTTCCAACCTTACCACCCTTACTCAAAATGAAAAGTACCCGTTAAATTTGTGATTTCTTTGTTGAATTCACTCTTCCTAACCACAAGGCACGTGGTGGGGGGTCCGAGCAAGGTTTCGTGACGGTCGGATTTTGGGTGGTTTGCCCTTAGACCCTCCCGGGCTAGTTCCGGGCAAGTTCCAACCTTACCACCCTTACTCAAAATGAAAAGTACCCGTTAAATTTGTGATTTCTTTGTTGAATTCACTCTTCCTAACCACAAGGCACGTGGTGGGGGGGGTAGTACCCGTTAAATTTGTGATTTCTTTGTTGAATTCACTCTTACTAACCACAAGGCACGTGGTGGGGGAGTCCATGCAAGGTTTCGTGACGGTCGGATTTTGGGTGGTTTGCCCTTGGACCCTCCCAGGCTAGTTCCGAGCAAGTTCCAACCTTACCACCCTAACTCAAAATGAAAAGTACCCGTTAAATTTTTGATTTCTTTGTCGAATTCACTCTTCCTAACCACAAGGCACGTGGTGGGGGTCCGTGCAAGGTTTCGTGACGGTCGGATTTTGGGTGGTTTGCCCTGGACCCTCCCGGGCTAGTTCCGGGCAAGTTCCAACCTTACCACCCTTACTCAAAATGAAAAGTACCCGTTAAATTTGTGATTTCTTTGTTGAATTCACTCTTCCTAACCACAAGGCACGTGGTGGGGGGGTCCGGGCAAGGTTTCGTGACGGTCGGATTTTGGGTGGTTTGCCCTTGGACCCTCCCGGGATATATTCTACGAGTGTCGAAAAATTCTGAAACTTTGGGGATCTTCCTTTGGGGTGATGCCAAGGATCTCTGCAAAAATCACGTCAAAATTCGATCTGTAGCGCTCTCTAGAGCCGTTTACATTTAGTTGTCGTTTGAGGAAAAAGTATGTCTGTTCGTGGGAGAAGGGAAAAGGTCCAAATTGCATATATAGGGGGGAGCCCTCACCCCCCCTCCCCATGGCTCACATATGTGCTGTTTTGTATGGTGGATTTGTGTATATATATTGATCAGGAAGAACAAAACAGGGAAAAAATACGGGAAAATTTAGATTGCAAATAAAAAATACGGTCTTAAATGTTCAAATATTAAGACCGGATGTATATATAACACCGCTCTTAAAGGTGTTAAGCCGGTCTTAAAAGTTGGTCTTTTAAGACCGGTCCATTGAAACAATCCGGTCTTGAAAGTCAGTCTTTTAAGACCGGGTAATTATTCCTCCGGTCTTAGAGTCCGCTATCTTTAGGACCGGATTGATATTTGTCCTGGTCTTAATATTTGGATCTTTTAAGAGCGGTCGACTTTCATCCGGTCTTAAAGTTTGAGTTTTAGGACCGAACCAAAAATATTTCAGATTTATTTAGTACGACTTTTAAGACCGAAGGTTTAAAATGTTCGGTCTTAAAGAAAATCTTTAAGACCGTGTAAAAGTCCGGTCTTAAAGGTCGACTTTTAATACCGCCTGGAACAAGACTGCTCGCGGGTCCGGTCCTAATGTACCTTTTTTGTCCGGTCTTAAAAGCCTTTTTTCCACTAGTGTGATATGCCTCAAATAGAATTCTCATTGACTGAAACTTTTTCATTACAAGTATTCAAAACTTATTTTAAAATTCTTGTGCTTGGGTGTCCTAACTTGTGGTGCCATATAATAAACTCTTTCTCTCAGTCTCCAAAATCAACTACATAAACTTGTGGATACAAACCATTAATCATGGTATGCATTCCCTGATTTAGTGTTCCTTGCTTTAGTAGATGTCTTGTCAACCTGATTTATTAGTGTCCAAACTTGTGGTGCCACATTATAAACTTTCTCTCAGTCTCCGAAATCTACTAAATGAACTTGTGGATGCAAACCATTAATCATGGGATACATATTCATTTCCTGATTCAGTGTTCCGTGCATCAATAGATGTCTTGTCACCTTGTCCTTCAAAACATCATTAGAATTCAAGAAATTCACATCAAGATAATTGTCTTCAACCAATCTATTTACACTCATGAGAGGCCAATAAACCAACAGGGCCAAAAAGCCCGCACGGGCCAAAAAATTATATAACCCTCAAGGTTAGGGCTAGCCCGCAGGCCAAAAATCATTTTAGAATAATCAACTTCAGGATACTGTTCGGTACAAAAAAAATACATCATGATCTTGAAAAATTATTTTAGGATGTTGAAAAAATATTTCATGGTACTGACTGGTACTTAAAAAATACTTTAGGATATTGACTGGTACTGAAAATATACTTAATAATCTTAAAAAATTATTTCGTGGTACTTGATGGTACTTAAAAATACTTCAGGATATTGACTGCATCGAAAATATACTTAATAATCTTAAAAATTATTTCGTGTACCGACCGGTACTTAAAAATACTTCGGATACGGATCGAGTGCTGAAAATATACTTAATGATTTTGAAAAATTATTTTAGGATGTTGAAAAAATATTTCAGGGTACTGACTGTTACTTAAAAATACTTCGGGATACCGACCGAGTGCGAAAATATACTTGATGATCTTGAAAAATTATTTCGTAGTGCGACGGTACTTAAAAATACTTCGGATATCGACGGTACTTAAAAATACTTGGGATATTGACTGCATCGAAAATATACTTCAGATATCGACCGATACCGAAAATATACTTGATTGCCAAGATTCGACGGCACTTAAAAATACCGGTCGGTATATTTTCGCATGCAGGTCAATATCCCAAGTATTTTTTAAGTACCAGTCAGTATCCTGAAGTATTTTTTAAGTACCGGTCAGTACCATGAAATATTTTTTCAACATCCTAAAATAATTTTTCAAGATTATGATGTATTTTTTCAGTACTGGGAAGTATCTTTAAATATCTACAATATCCTGAAATATTTGTTAAAAAAAAAGAGGAATCAGTGTTGTTTTTTGCGCAATGGACCGGAAGTGAGCTAGTGGCAGTGGACTGAATCCAATTCCTTGATTGAAGAAGGCGAGGTGGTGTAGTTTCAGATGGATTTGTACAATTTCTGAATGTTAGAAACATGGTTGATTGGTGGCCCACGGGTTGACCCCAACATAACCCCAAAGAGTGGGGCTTATTTTGGGTTAGGGCTAAAAATGGCCCCATCATATGGGGCTAAAAATATGGGGGCCAAATATGGGGCTTAATGGGCTGGCCCATAGGGTCCAGCCCATTTTGTCAGCTCTAGAGGGAACCAATAAAACATCCTTAAGGTAAAGATTAGAAGAGGTACAAGGCAGAGTACAAGAACCAATGGCAATAACCCTTTCTTTATCTCCAATGCAAGTAATAAGGGAAAAACACCAAAGTAGCAACTTTTAACAAAAATTATACCTAATCGGAGCAATTTCGAAAAATTTTCCCAAAATAAGGCAGTCAAATGCGTCAGTCAACTGACGCCTCGGCTGGCGGGAATGCGACGCCTCGGATGCCGAGTCGGCATTCAACGCGACGCTCTCCATGGGGAAGGGGGGCCAGGGTGTCTGGGGGGGAGGGGGCGTGTGTGTGTTGGGTGTCTTGGGGTGTGGGGGTGGGGTGGGGTCCAGAGGGGGGGACGTGTTGGGGGGTGGGTTGGGGGTGGGGTCCAGATGGGGGGACGTGTGTGTTTTTGGGGAGTGGGGGTGGGGTCCAGCAGGGAGTGACGTGTGTGTGTGTTGGGAAGGGGTAAATAGGCAATTTTTTTTTTTAAAAAAATGGATAGTTAATATATACCACTATGGTCTTATTTATAAGTCTAGTTTGACCAAAAAAATTTGGTCCTATTTATAAGTCCAGTTTGATGTAATAAATGAGATTGTGAAAATTTTACTCATATTAATTATACCCATAAAGATAGAGAGAGAAGAAACAGTTGAAAAATACCTAGGGTGAAGGAGCAATAATACACATGGGCTTTGCCTCAGGGAGCGTCCAGCACCACGTGCTTTTTTCTGGAGCAAAAGTACACACGTGGTTACCTTATAGGAGCAAAAGTCACACACTTCCTTCAGAAACTGGATGTTGACCGTTAACTAGGCTCTGTTGACCGTTAGTGATGACGTGGATGGTGAATTGGAGTGAGAATAAGCCAAGTAAGAGGAAAAAAATGCTGACTAGGATGCTGTTAGATAAATTGGGGCAAAAAAATAAAAAAAGAAATTGGGGCAAAATTAAAAAGAAATTGGGGCATTAAAACAATGGAAGGAAATTGAAATCCACAGGCTACAAACTAATCGAATCGAAGGAAATCGAGCTAGGGTTCTTGGGCTTCTTAAGCTTCGATCTCCAACAAATCTGAGAGTGAGCTGAGGGCAAATCGATTGAGAGCAAATCGACGGACGATAATCTGGGATCGAGAGACATGAGCGTCGACGGACGTAATCTGAAATCCACTCTTGTCGTCGCAGCTAATCGTTCTGCACAGCAACGACAACGACGATAGTGGTGTCTGAAAGCGACTATAACGGAGGCTCCTAGATCGTTGTCCATTCTCATTAGGTGCGACGCCGAGGTTTGGTTTACATTGTTTATTTTTTTCCCTCCATTTTGAATATGGATTTTAGCCAGCCATTGTCTCTGATCTCTACGGTAAAATGCTAAAATACGTCGTTTTGTTTTTCATTTCCTTTTGTTTTTGCTTCTTTGTATGCTGATATATGTACTTCTCTTACTCAATTAAAAAACAGCTATCTTGGGCGATGCTTATCCTATCTAGAAGGCAGGAAATAGAATATCCTCTATCGTCAAGGGATATATTCATGTTTCATAGACAATAAAAACAATAATCTTGTCTGTCAGCAATAATAAAATGTTCCGTTAATGAATTTTTGTGAAGTCATGGTCATTATGTACATATATTCCCTTGCACGTTGAGAGAGCTTGAGATTGCTTCTTGAAATAATTATTTATAGCTATTGAAGGAACAGTGTCATTTGATTTTCTACGGCAATACACCAGGTAGAAGCTCTGCTTGACTTGGCCATGGGGCTGCAACTGTAGTAGCTATTTGATTCATTTCTTCTGTGACAAAGAGAGGCTGTTGCTTTGTCATGCGATTTCAAAGTTTTTCTTCATTCTCATCTCCATTTAGCTGTATTATAGTTTTTAGTTTTTGATGGGACTGAGAACATATTTTGTAACCGAGTTAGCTCTGCATTTGTGTTTAGCATCTCTAATAAAAAATAAACCTTGTCAAGTTGCTTTTAGATGAAAAGGATACATGTACCTATTTTGCCAGATTGAAATGATCAGGTTGAGTCTTTACATTGGAATCAATCAGTTGCTGGCTCATGGCTAATTTATTATCTCATTCATAAACATATAAATGCTTGACTATTGACATAGTTTGCCTAAAACAACAAATAGATGAGGCTAGTTTTGTAGGATCAGAAATGGAAGAGCTGTATCAACTAAATGTAGAAAGACTTGATTTCAGAAATGATTTTTTTAATATGGATATTTGACTAGATTAAATTTGATCTCTCTTATAATTATGTCATATTTAATATTTGTTTTACGGCGTATACATGTGTGTATTTATGTGGTTTTTCTATATCAATGTTTTTTTAATTTTGACAAATAATATTGCATTAACTGTCATATGTGTGTGTTTGCCATGTGTTTGTCTATGTACGATCTCATAGGAGTTCATATAAATGCTTGACTATTGACATAGTTTGTCTAAAACAACAAATAGATGAGGCTAGTTTTGTAGGATCAGAAATGGAAGAGCTGTATCAACTAAATGTAGAAAGACTTGATTTCAGAAATGATTTTTTTTTAATATGGATATTTGAGTAGATTAAATTTGATCTCTCTTATAATTATGTCATATTTAATATTTGTTTTACGACGTATATATGTGTGTATATATGTGGTTTTTCTATTTCAATGTTTTTTAATTTTGACAAATAATATTGCATTAACTGTCATATGTGTGTGTTTGCCATGTGTTTGTCTATGTACGATCTCATAGGAGTTTGAAATCGAGAGGCTGTTGGATGGCTTTGTCTTCAACATCGACGACAAGAAGAAATAAGAAAGTGAGAAGAAAGGTTGTTTTAGTGTACATCATACAAGAGAGCAACAAGATCCTCTACCAGGCAGCAAGCAAGAGGGGCTGAACTGTAGAGGAAAAAAGGCAAAGCAAAGAAGCATACTTAATAGTTTTATTTTATGTATCTAGCCTGGGGTTGTCTACTTATTTTGGTTATAAACTTGTATAGGCCGAGCTCATATCAATCAACCCTGTTTTGGTTAGTTTTTTTGCTGTAAAAAGGCTTGGTAGCCTGCTGATCTGCACTTGTACTTATTTTGGCAACATCCCTTAATTGTAAAAAATGCTTGTTAGCCTGCTTTTGGTTAGTTATTTTGCTGTAGGCTTGGTAGCCTACTTGTATCTTGAAGGGAATTGACACATAGTTATAAATGTGTCTGCCCAAATTTTTTGAGTATATAATGCAGGCTTTTGGTTTATGGTAATCCTTTGTCATCTCAACTCTTCAATTGCAAAGGTTTCGCGCATGCTTTGTTAGTATATAATCCCGTTCTTCTTCTATGGGTTTTATTCATGTTAAAGTTCTTGTTAGCTTCATACCTTTATTACCTTCTAAGTGTTTTATTTATGTTAAACTTCTTGTTTTCTTCTTAGTTAAAGGTAAATTGAAAAGTTACATTTTCCTTTACTTAGTAGCCATTTCATAAGGACACCATTTTTCTGTTCTATGGTGTAAAGGCCACAAAAACTCAATATAATGCACTCACCATCAGTAACATGAACACTAATTCACCATTTTCACAAAACTAAAATAACCTACATGATTAACTATTGTCTAATCCCTCAAAATAACAACAAAAGCACACTAACACATTAAAAATACATTACCACCAACAAATACATTACATACATTACAGCAAAAGAACAACAAAAATACACATCAGCCCTTCTTCACTTCACTTTATCTAATCTCCTACAAGGCATTGAAGTTGCAAAAGTAATTTTCCAGTACACAACATGCTAATCCCCACGACTGTCAGCAACATCTATTTCAGCTGTTCAGATAGGCCTAAGAGTTTTTGGAGGCCCTATAACTCATACAAAAGGTATTACTCTGTGAAGTTCAATTAATTTGCAACCAACATGTCACCCCTAATTCATTCTTCTTTTTGAATTCCATGGCTCCAGATTCATGGGACCAGGAAGTAATGGGTTAAACGCCACCCAACAAAAGCACTTTTTTTCCTTCTCTTTTGAACTACTAATGATAGCCAAAGATAAAATCATATCTAGAAACTCAATCTGTTACTGTCCAAACTCAAAAGTTGATTGTCTGTGCTTATTGTGATGGAAGAAACTCGACTAGGATTTCTCAGTTGCGAAACTCATCCATGAACTTTTGGTGGAACTCCGTCAAGCCGTTGACAATTGCAGGAATCTTGTCTTCTTGAGGCGAATTGTGCACCTAAAGTGCCAGTCCCGGGAACCTAACATGACAAAGATCACAATCCAAAATTAAGTTGATAATTCCCAGAGAAAAAGATAACTTCGGTGTTTTTCTGAAATGTTTGGTATATCAACTCATGAAATAAAATTATGGGATGGATCAAACATTTTTAAATGAGTCAATAATATGATGTTGAATATTAAGACATATCCGCATGTTAAGGAGGCGTTGACAGTAGAAAGCATCAGGAGCTTTATTAGCAGCCTCTGCCACTTTGATTGCCTTTTCAGGGAGGCGAATACGGGGAAATAGATACATTGCCCCTTCTGCTTTGTTCTCCGGAAATAGATACATTGCCCCTTCAGTCTCCCTGCCTCCCTTTCTCTGTTCGTCGGAAATAACGGTGGTGGTGAGGTGATTGTCGGTGACGGACGACGGAGGCAAGGTTCGGTGAGGGGAGAACGGTGGTCGGAACGACGGTGGTCGGAGATGATGAACGAAGGTGGTCGAAACTTAGGGTTTGCTCTTTTCTCCAATTTGATCTCGAAAGCAATCGAATGAAATGAAGCCGATGGATTTGGGGGTTGGATGTTTCAACTTTTTGTTTTGTTTTTTTATTTATTTTCCACTAGATCTAGCCAGCAATTTTTCCTCCCACTTGGCTTATTCTCACTCCAATTCACCATCCATGTCAGCACTAACGGTCAACAGAGCCTAGTTAATGGTCAACATCCAGTTTCTGAAGGAAGTGTGTGACTTTTGCTCCTATAAGGTAACCACGTGTGTACTTTTGCTCCAGAAAAAAGCTCGTGGTGCTGGACGCTCCCTGAGGTAAAGCCCATGTGTATTATTGCTCCTTAACCCAAATACCTAAATAGGCAATTTTTTTATTAAGTGAATAAATTTTCAATTTTGCCCTACCCAATCATAAATGAGGGCAAAATTGAAAATTTACTCAATAAAAAAATTGCCTATTTACCCAATATAAATGATTGGGTATTTTTCAACTGTTTCTTCTCTCTCTATCTTTATGGGTATAATTAATATGGGTAAAATTTTCACAATCTCATTTATTACATCAAACTGGACTTATAAATAGGACCAAATTTTTTTGGTCAAACTAGACTTATAAATAGGATCATAGTGGTATATATTAACTATCCATTTTTTTAAAAAAACATTTGCCTATTTACATATTTTACTTAATAAAAAAATTGCCTATTTACCCCCTCCCCAACACACACACGTCACCCCCTGTTGGACCCCACCCCCCCACTCCCCCAAAACACACACGTCCCCCCATCTGGACCCCACCCCCCACCCACCCCAAGACACCCAACACACACACACCCCCTTCCCCCCAAACACCCCGGCCCCACTTCCCCATGGAGAGGCGCGTCAACCGACGCCTCGATGAGGCCTTTGACTGCCTTATTTTCGGAAAAATTTTCGAAATTGCTCCAATTAGGCATACTTTTTGTTAAAAGTTGCTACTTTGGTGTTTTTGCCCAAGTAATAAGGGTATTCGACTTACCAACAGGAGTCACATAGTCGAAGTGGTTAGGATTCGGAGTCACATGATAATTTGTGCCACTATTGATGTACTAAACTGGAACTATGACAGTGTTTAAGCTAGCAAAAAACGCTTGTGGAAAATAGCTTCCATTTTAAGATCTGACTTAGTTTGGTGGAGGCTGAAATGTTTTATCATTTCAATAGTTGCAGTCTTTCACAAGAAGTCCAAGTCGGTAATAGAGATGACAAAAAGGATGATCATTACTATTATTGCTTCCACAATGTCCTCATGAGCGTCAGCCACACAAATAAAAAAAAGAGTATCATTTGACGCATCCTTATGGGCAAGGTTAGTCAATGACTGAATCAACAAGGATGAAAAATTCTGGAATTGTTCCAACAAGTTTTTGAAAGATGGCAGAGAGGCCTGAGCCTCCACCCAAGTGAGGTTTGATTGATCATTTAACTTAACTAGTATAGTGTTGTAGTCAGCATTGAGGATGCTGAGAATGTGAAGATTAAGCTCATTTGTAGAAATTGGAGCTCTAGCAAGAGCAAGTTGGTCAACAACGTTCTTCATTTTGGATAAATATTCTTCCATTTTCATAGAATTCTTTCGAGTATGATGAATCTATAACTTAAAGGCCATGACCTAAGCTTTAGTTGATGCGCAGGTAAGAGATCTAGCATCATTCAAGATTTCTTAAGCTGTTTTGCAGTGGAAAGGTTGAGCTCCAACATCATGAATCATGGTATTATAGAGCCATACAAAGAGCATCTCATTGATCACATGCCACTCCTCATAATCAGGGTTTGAAACAAACCCACCGGCTGTAGGAATAAGGCGAGGAGGAGTTGGAACAGAGCCACTGATATGAGACTCCAGGTTGTTGTCCTTGATCACTGTGTAAGCAAGTTTCAACTTTCAACTCCAACATCAGGGAAAAGCACCAAAATAGCAACTTTTAACAAAAATTATACCTAATCGAAGCACTTTCAAAATTTTTTACTAAAATAAGGCAGTCAACCTCTGATGGCGTCAGTCAACTGACGCCTTTGACCACATGTGTCAGTTGACTGACGCCTGTGGCCCCACCCCCCAACACACACACACACACGTCCACCACCCCCCTCCCCCCCCACCCCAATGACACACACACACATTGCTGTACGTCCCCCCCACCCCACCCCCTGCTGTACGTCCCCCCCACCGTGGCCCCCACCCCCACCCCCTCCCCCCATATACCAACACACACATCCCCCCACCCCAAATAATAATTTAATATATATATTTAAATTTATAAATAATATTTAAATTTATAAATAATAATTCTAATTAATAATAAATTATAAAAAGAGTAAATAATAATTTTAATTAATAATTAGTGAATTAATAAAAATATTTTGTGAAATATGTTGTATATTATTATTTAGATTAAATATCCTTTTTAGTCCCTGACAACAAACACGGACCCCATTTTAGTTCCTAACAAAAAAATCGATCCTTATTCGTTCTTTTTATGGGACTAAAAAAGATATTTTGGAAATTTGTGAAGGATCAAAATGTCCACCAATCAACCCTTATTCGTCCTTTTTATGGACTAAAAATGACCTTTTTTTTTCAGGGACCAAAATGGGATCTGTGTTTTTTGTGAGGGATTAGAAAGGGTATTTACTCTATTATTTATAGAGTACCCTAAGATAGATAAGATAAACTTAAGAGTAAATACACTTTCTGGTTCCTGACAAAAAACACGGATCCCATTTTTGTCCCTGAAAAAAAATGTCATTTTTAATCCATAAAAAGGACGAACAAGGGTTGATTGGTGGACATTTTGATCCCTCACAAATTTCCAAAAGGTACTTTTTAGTCGTCCCATAAAAAGGACGAATAATGATCGCTTTTTTTTGTTAGGGACTAAAATGGGGTCCGTGTTTTTTGTTAGGGACCAAAAAGGATATTTACTCTAAATAATAATATACAACATATTTCACAAAATATTTTTATTAATTAACTAATTATTAATTAAAATTATTATTTACTCTTTTTATAATTTATTATTAATTAGAATTATTATTTATAATTTTAAATATTATTTATAAATTTAAATATATATATTAAATTATTGTTTGGGGTGGGGGGACGTGTGTGTTGGTATATGGGGGGAGGGGGTGGGGGCCACGGTTGGGGGGACGTACAGCAGGGGGTGTGTGTGTGTGTGTGTGTTTGGGGGGGGGGGTTGGGGGGGTGGACGTGTGTGTGTTGGGGGGTGGGGCCACAGCGCTATCAATCGACGTCTCTGGTCAAAGGCGTCAGTTGACTGACGCCTCTGGTCAAAGGCGTCAGTTTTCTGACGCCGTCAGAGGCGCCTTTGATTGCCTTATTTTGGTAATTTTTTTTGAAAGTGTTCTGATTAGGTATAATTTTTGTTAAAAGTTGCTACTTTGGTGCTTTTCCCCCAACATCAATAGCAAGTTTGGACCTTCGATTAAAAAAGAGTGTCATCGCGATTCATGTTTGTGAGCGTGTAGGCAGTTAAAGTTCCTATTACCAAGTCTTTTTGTGCCCTTTTGAAAAATCTCTTTGTTGTTCCTTTCTAGCTATGGAAGAAAATGATGTAAACTTAGCAATAGAAGAAGACAAGGTAAAATGTAAACATCATATGTAGGTTGGGGGAAGAAGCTTTTGTTGATTATTGATCATGCTTGAGTGAGATATGTTTTGTGATGACTTGAATACTTGGGTTGAGAAAGCGTACATTGTATTGATTTGCTGAGCAAGATTATTCCTTTTTGGGTTAAGGTGCAGATTTGCCAACGAACTATTACTCGAAGAGCATCTGGCACAAAAAAACAATTGAGGGTACCAAATTGGCCAACGAACTATTAAAAAGTGAAAAGAAAACAATTTGGTGCAGATTCGCTAATGAACTATTACCCCGTCACTGTCTTGGTGTCTTCGTCTTCCATTGACTGTCACAGTTTCGGCGACGTCGGCGTCTCCAAAGCTTCCATTGTTGCTGGGTGTTCTACTCACCCTCTTGAACTCATCTAGCAGTCCACAACTTTCGACCGGCACACGTTTTGCACTCTGATTGCATCCCTCCGATGCCACAAGCAGCAACCGCCACTGCTACAGTGCCTGCTCACATGAGTCCTATCTCTGTTGGTGTTTGCCTTATCCAACAAGAAGGCTTAATTGCTCTTTTCTCCAGCGTCTCCGCTACCATCCTACGTCAGTGCATCATATTTTAACGTAATTGTGATAGTTGTTTTTTTATTAGTTATTTGGTACTTTTTTTTTTCACTTTTTAATAGTTCGTTGGCAAATTTGGTACTCTCAATTGTTTTTTGTGCCAGATGCTCTTTGAGTAATAGTTCGTTGGTAAATCTGCACCTTAATCCTTCCTTTTTATTATGGTTATGCATACTAGTTTTTGTAGCTCCAAAGAGTTACAAGCAAGAAATCCCACCCCAGTAAAGGCAACTTTACTTTTTAGAACTAACACGAAATGATATTAAAATAATAAATGATAACTAGTTATTTACATTAGGTGCTTTTCCCTTAGATGCTTCTTATGTGCTTCTCCCTTTAATTAGAGGGATTAGACATTTTATTATTATTATTTTTTTAAATTTTTTATAGATTCTATTTATTTAGATTAGATTATATGTTGCATCGTGAATTTTTTTCCACCCAGTATCTCAAATTAATTAATTTTCAGTCTTACATTCAGAAATATTTTTCCTGTAACTCCAGTATCCGGGAAATTAATTAATTTGAGATATTGGGTGCAAAAAAAAATTTCAAGATGCAACATATAATTTAATCTAAATGAATAGAATCTATAAAAAAAATTTAAAAAATAAAAAAATTGTCTAATCCCTCTAATTAGAAGGAGAAGCCCATAAGAAGCACCTAAGAGAAAAACACCTAATGTGACATGGTTATACTTAGGATGGGACAAAAATAACTACTAGAATGAGAGCCTTGTCGGTGATACTCTTTCTTATAGCGCCATAGAATTTCTTATTCAAGCATTCCAAGATGTGAAAAATGAAATATGTTGAGGCCTATTTATAGCCTCAACTCTGACTCTAGAATTTTGGAAAGATTAATTGCCGTATCTCCCAAAACAACCAAGTTCGTAATTAATTTGCAGAATTAGGGAACCTGGGTCGTTTCCCAACGAATTTGCAGCGTTTCGGATGAATCGAAATCTCGCATTCATCCGGAGATTCCTCGCTTAGACGATCGCTTAGAATCTGTCCGGACAAGCATGCCTCACTCGTGCAATCGCACAAAGAACACCGTAACCTAGTCCGAACTAAGTCCTTGGGATGAACCAAACCGAATATTAAATCTAATATTCGAACTATTTCAAAATCGAATCCGATAAGATGAAAACAGAATCGAGTAGTTACCGATTAGGCACGAGTTCTCTGGATGAATCATGGAATCCTCATCGTTGGGTTAATCACAAGAGTTTAGCCGATCATGGCCGGGAAAATCGAAGAACGAACGAAGAACACGAAGAACGCGCGAAGAACATGAAGAATGTATGAGAGAAAATGAAAACTTGTATTTTGATCCACTCTAATGTTAAAAACGTGAATGAATATGTTTGTGGCAGCTGCCATACTTAAAAATAACCTAAAACGAAATGGGCTCTCATAGTTTTAGCCCAAACCAGAAATAAAATAAAACCTGACTTAAATTACAAAATTCGGGTCCAAAATAAATCCAGAATTGTACATCCGACTTTGGCTCCAAAATTGACCGCCTTCTTGACCGAATTTGCTCTTGATGTCTTCATAACAATTGTAGCTCTCTGAATCATCTGAAATATGAGACAAAAATGAGGCAAATCCGATGTCTGGTTCAAGAGTTATGGTAGAAATAGTGAAGCAACACAAAACTGGAATTTTATTATTAAAAATGGCTAAAATGCAATAAAAGGCCCAAGGCCCAAATAAACATAAGAGCCATTATTTATTAGCTAAAGGGTCCTAAATTATTATTCAAGAGACAAAAATAAGTGTATAAAATATTCAATTATCAAATTTAAAAGCAAAAAGTTCTGGAATGCAACTACAATAATGATAAAAAGATGCAAAATCAAAATCAAAATAAATGATCATGATGATAATGACAATAAATCAGCATTACGTTTGATGGTCTTCAAATCGTTAACATTAAGAGTGATGATCTTAAAATTTTCATGGGATCCTTCTGGTCCTTTCGTAATTCCCATCAAGAAACACATCAAAGAATCAAGCGAAACATGATAAGAAGAAGAGAATAAATGCATCACTGCCTTAAAAGAGAGAAAACACCTCTCCAAACTCTAAATCTGATTTCAGTTAACGGCGCACCATTGATTAAGTTGCAATAAATTAAAATATATATTTTAATTATTTCATATATATATTTTAAAAAAATAAATTAAATTTACTGCTTATAATTCTGAAAAGTTTAAAATGTAGAATTATGGAGAAATGACAGTTATTTGTTTTTTTAAAAAAACTTTTTATATAAAAACAATGGATTTCGGAGTTAGGACATGAGTCATAACAAATGCAGTATTTTTTATAGGAAAAAAACAATGGCACCATCCAAAAATAAGAAAAGAAATCACTTTGATGAGGTTGAATGAAAACAAAAAATCAATTCACAATTTTAGAATTTACCACCCTAATAAGAGAGAGACACACACATATGCATACGCATATATATGCGTATCTGTCTGTGTGTGTATTAAAATAAAATAAAAAATTTATCTATATTGATTTTAAGAAAATGAATATATAAGGGCATTTAGGAGATCAAGGGTACTTTTGTACTTCTATATTTATTAAAAAAGTGTGAATGTGATATTGTTGAGTTGATAGCATGAACGTATCAAGGTTCTGAAAATCGGACCGGTCATTGAACCGGTGGGAGTACTGGGTTAAGGGTCAGTGGGTTAGACTGGAGTCAGACCGGTATTAATTAAGAAAATATAATTTAATTAAAATAGGTAGAAATATTCATATTTTAATAATTAACAATATTTAAAGGTCAAAATATGAGAGGATGTGATGGGGAGGATGTGCAATATTATATTTCTTATATTGATTTTGTGGCCATGTTGTAATTATCCCCATTCCAACTGCCCAATTGCACAACCGTACGTATAGACCCAACATCAAATTAAATCCTATAGCAAAGCTTTGTGAAAAGGTGGACCCAATGTGTGGCTATAATTTCGGCAGGAAAAATAAAAGTAGGAGCTACAGTTCTTATCGGGAACTTAAGTTTTCTCTTATACTCTCAAACACTCAAACACTCAAACTCTTTCTCTTTCTTCACCACAAAAATCACAACTCTGATCGTAACTCTCTCTTCCATGGCAGTTCCAGCGACGGCTCCATTATCCGTCCACATTCTTCTGATCTCTATCACTTGCGTCTTCCCCACTGGTGGAGAGCATCGACATTGAGAAGAACTTAAGATCTCTCTTCTCCTTCTTGTTCTGTGTCTCGGCCATGGAGAAACTCACCACCAACGTTCACTGCGCCTTCCCTTCGGATCTTCATCTTCTTCCTTCTGAATAACCCATGGCTCCACTTGCTCTTTTTTGTTCAATCGATTTTTTTTCTTTTTCTTTTTTTAAAAAAAGCTATCTCTTTTACTCTGACCCGGTGACCCTTATGACCCTTCCGGGTTACCCCGGGTTCACCGGGTCAGTCCGGTTTTACACTAAACCGGACCGGTTTTCCGGCCGGTTTTCGGTCTGAACCGGCCGGTCCGGTCCGGTTTCACAAACCATGGAACGTACACCTACATGAATGAGTTCTATCTGCTCTAATATTTTAATTAAAATTTCCTATTGTAAATGAATATGAAACTAATATTTTAAGAAATTAAAATTTATCCAACATTCGAACATGAACCCGAACAGGATGGTCTTAAAATATAATTATATGATTTAAATAAAACTCAAGGTGTTTTATAATTTATTATATATGTTAAACAAAAAATTATATGATTTATTTTTATAATAAAACTCACATAAATTTCTTCTAAAATAAAATAATAATTTTTATGAGAAAAAGAATGTATGATAAATGATATGAGAGAATTAGAGTAAAATATGTAAAAGTGCACTTATTAATCAAATAAATTACAGTAAATTTATGTATGTATTTTGGGATAGGTTATTCTGCCTACTCCTATTTTGCCTACCTCTACCTACCCCTCTCAATACCGTTAGATCATGATCTCATCTAACGGTAAAGATTTGAGGGATAAAATTTGAACAAGAATCCGAGATCGCGTGGGACAAGAAAATCTCATGAAGAGTTTCGCCGTGGCTTTCGAAACAGAAACAATCAATCCGGCCCTCTTTTCCTTGTTCTCAAAATCCCGCCTCTTTCAATCAAGAAGCGTGACGCAAATTTCTGAAATTTGTTGAACGGTATGGATCGATCTCACCAAGAATCTGCAGATTGATCAATTTTTCCTTGTTATGCGAGAATCCCAGAAACATTCCTTTGTTTTCGTGTTTTTTCAAAGAAAGAATCTAATGGAAAACTTCAAAGGTCAGAGAAGGGAAGATTGATCCCCCTTTTTTGTGATTCACAGAGACGAAAATCAGCCACAGATCACGGTTAAAACGAAAATTATTGATGAACATTTTTTATTACCAATTTCTGTTGGCAATTCATAAAAAACTCCAGAATCAGATAATATAAAAATCAGATTCTTTAGGAGCCACAATTCAGATGATATTCCTTTACGGCGTTAGGTCCTTTGTAACCGACGCTATAATCTATTCTTTACGCCTCTCATCTAACTGACGCTATAATCTATTCTTTTACAGCATTAGTTAGATGAGAGGGGAATGTATATACCGTTAGATCCCTTTACGGCCTCATCTAACGAATTGGGAACTGATTCATATGATTCTTTTCTTTCAATTCATTACGTTGCGATTTTACTGCTAAGATTCAAGATTTTTTTAACCGTCTCCCTCTCAGATCTGTGTTTTCGTGGTTTATATCTATATGGAAGATTGATTTTCCCCCCTTTGTACAATTTGAACCCAAGTTTTTTACTTGATTCATATAATTCTTTCCTTTTAATTCATTAGGGTGTGATTTTACTGCTCAGATTCAAGATTTCCCACACTCTCTCTCCTCCACTGGAAACTGAGTTTTCTTATTTAGATGATGATGATCGTCTTGTTTGTAACACCGTTGCTCTGATTTAATCTTTGATTTGAAGATTAATACACTTAATGAAACAAAACATTGATAATAAAACAGAGCAGGAATGAGATTCTTATTTTGCGGTAAAATGAGAGAGAAGGGTGGGAGGCCGTGGGAGGGTGGGATAGAGAAGGGGTAAAATGTTTATTTTATCCCTCAAATCTTTACCGTTAGATGAGATCATGATCTAACGGTATTGAGAGAGGTAGGTAGAGGTAGGCAAAATAGGAGTAGACAGAATAACCTATCCCATGTATTTTTACTCTATCATGATTTTCTTTTTATTTTATTTCTAAATATAAGTCTTATTAATCTAAATTTATAAGTATAATTTGTTTCCCTCTTTAAATTATAGCAAGAAATTTAGGTTAGTAGTTCTTAAAGCTCAATTGTGTCAATTGCCGTATAGCTTATTCCCAACGATACATTATCTATCTTGAATATAATGATATTAAGTTAACGGCAAAATCGAAAGAAAAGAATATAAAACACCTTGAGTTTTATTTAAATCATATAATTATATTTTTAATTAAAACTTTTTTGTTTATTTTAGCAAATTATAATTTTGACAAAATTAAAGAATGAATAATTTTTTTCCATAGATATCTATACAAGTAGTTTTGAATAATGACAATTGAGAAAAAAATTATTTAATTTAGTAAAATTTAGAATTTTGTGCTGGGCGCTCCTGTAATAAGAGTTCGTTTGCCAATCTGCACCTTAGATAATGGAGGTTAACTTTTTGTTAACGGTGTTAATGGCGTTGTGCTGAGCGCTCCTTTTTAAAAAGTTTGTTGGTATTTTTAGTCTACTTAATAGTTAATTGTGCTGGACGCTCCTGAGCCAATAGTTCGTTGGTAAAATCCCACCTTAACCCTATTTTAATTCTAGCTCACTGCCGCATCCAAGAATAAATTGATGTTCAAGAATGCGTGCTTTTCTCTCCTTCCTTGAAATCCTTCCTACACCCCTTCTTCCCAAGCCTTGTTCTATTTATACATGACTCACCATCTTACTGGCTTTCACAAACACACACAAATTTCCGCAGATTATTCATAGAAAATTTGCAGAGAGCGTCATCAATGGCAGGAAAGATTGGGTTTGAAGACTTAGCTTGCTGCATGTGATGGCTAAATCAAATTGAATTGATGATAAGTAGGTTCATTCGATTATTGCTCCATGAATATCTCAACACACTGGACGTTTCTAACCCTCTCTTTTGCTTCTCCTTAAATACATGTGTGGCCACTGCTTGTGTTTTGTCATAAAATATTACTCAACACCCTCTTCACGGCACCCTCCAACTACATACCCAATTAAATATCAACGCTGGGAATTCAACTCTCTGCCAACGCAAATGAGTGTTACTGCGACAAAGGAGTCAGATTTATTTGTTCGATGCTGGGGATTGAGGTAACTAATAGAATGATTTTGGTTTAAAAGAAGGAGGTAAATTGGGAATGAATTTGGGAAGCAAAGGGTTCTAGGGTTAGAAACCACAGTTAGTGCTTTAGGAGATTCAGGGAAGAAGAAGAGTGCTGTCCTCAAGAGAAGGGTTTCCGATGAGGTAGGGGATATGAAAAAAAATTGATTAAAACCTAAGAATATTTTCTATTAATAATAACAATAAACATTTAATTAAAATATTAATTTGTTAAGAAAAATTGAGTTGATGTGACAGCCAAGATTAAAATAAGGTGACTTTGGTGATTCGGCATTTTCCATTAGATAAGGCTAACGGTGTTAATATTTAAGGATTAAAAATACTTTTTTATAAACTTAAAGCACTAAAAGTAAGCTTAATACAAATATAAATGACTAAATGCATTCTTTAACCCAGTGGCGGACCCACACTAGTGCCTATGTGGGTAAGTGCAGACATAAAATTTTAAGAATATATATATATATTTTAGAGGAGCTTTGTAACAAATTGTCTCGGTGGTGTAGATGGTTATTATACAAGTGTGTCTAAGGTCCCCAGGTCCCCTGTTCAAATCCAAGCAATTATTTTTTCTAGCCTTCATCTTCCTCACTTCCCTTCATCTTCCCTCTCTCTCTCGTCTGTTGAATGTCTAGATGAACCCTATCTGCCAAGTCTCTCCTTTTTCTCGTCTCCTTTCTCACCGGAACCAAGTCCCTCCTTTCTCACCGGAACCACTGCAATCTACAATCAACCATCCTCCTCCGATCTAATCGACGTCAATGCTTCTTCTTGCAACGGCGATCCTCTCATTTGCAAGCTCGAAGACGCAATCCACTGCATCATCGTTCGCCGATCCGCCCTCGATTCTTCGTCCCTCACTTCCCCTGGTGTCTGGCCTTCTTCTTCATATTTCATCCAGGGTATGTTCTTTTTTTCCCCTCTGAATGATGCTCTTATTGCTTGTGATTCTTGATTGTGTGAATAGGATGATACTGAAATTGCATCCATCACTAGTATGTGCACAAGCTAAACAGGGAAATTGATGCTGCTGTTTCGATTTTGGTTGTCCTTGTACTGAATGTTCTGAAGACTTGTTCTCATTAATGTTTGTTGGAACTTGAAAGGACTTTCTTTCTACTGTAAATTGGGATTCATCAGCCTCTAAGTAGTTCAATGAAGTTGTAATTTTTCCCCTTAAGTTGTTTCTTAGATATTTGTCAGCGAATGGGATGCTTTTCATGGATTCTTTTTGTAACCTTGCCATTGGCTTAGTAAGACAAGGTTGCTCTCTTATATACGCAGAGAGATTGAGCTGAAATGTTGAATTTATGGTTCTTGAAAATAGTTATGCTAATTGTTTTTTAGTGTAGAGAGATAGATAGAGCGTTGATGGTTCTGTTCATGAATGATCTGGTTATCTCTAATATTTTTTCTAGTCTTCGATGTCAATAAGAATTATAATTTCGTTGATATTGTTTCGTGCAAATTTTAATATGCAGGATTGAGTCAATTGAAAATTAAACCCAAGTAGCTTTTATTGTCAACTTTAGCTAGCCTTTCTTCTTCAACTTCATTATGCTCAACAAATCATTCCCAAGTTTCATTTAGCTGCTACAAATCATGTCTGTTTTGCTTGAGGATTTCTTGATCTTTTGAAATAGAAATGGTTAAAGTTCATGGAAATCAGAAACCAATTAGTTACGTGCTGATGAGACAAGAATATATAAAGACTGAAATCAGTATTCCTTGTCTGTTTTATATTGTCTATCTTGGTTCATTTTCTTCAGCATTATCAAAGCTTTTGTGATGGTATTGTATTGTCTTAAATAGTTAAACATCCCATGTTTAAGGGAAAAATCAGTTTCTTGATGTAATCTTGTCCTCCTCACTCCTCATCAAGATTTGTGAAACCAATCATAATTGAGAATTATAAATTGAGATGCGTCTCCAAATTAAGCCACGTAACCTTTTAAGTTTAAAGGATTAAAATAGAAGATAAGTAAAAATTGTTTGAACAATTCATTTATTCAACTTCAATTGCATTCGGGAATTTTTATACTCCAAAGAAAGAATTTTGTCGAATTGCAAACCAAAGAAATCAGTAAATCACCAAGCAATCTCTTTGCAAAACTAAATGCTAATCTCTCTATAAAAGTCATTGGGTGATTATAATACCCCACTATTACTACAGGACCTGATATGATATTGGACGTGAATATTTTGTGACAGAGTATATTGGTGGAAGCAATAATCAAAATGACAGAGTATATTGGACGTGAAGGGTTATGGTGATTTTTGTGTCTATTTACTCTTCCAAGGCAACCCAAGTGGCAGAGGTAAGCTATTCTACATTGTATGGAAGCTTGATCTGATTTTTGTTTGCTTTTAGAGTTGATTTGTCAATGTGTATTTATGTACCTGTTTGCTTGTTAGAGGTAAGCTATCCTATCACATATGACAAACCATAATAATTTTTCCTTGTATGTTGCTTTGGAATTTAATTATGTAACATCTGGGCATCTGTATGCCATAGGATTAGAGTATATTGTTTTGTTTAAATTGATTTCCTTGGAAATACTTTTCAATTGAACCTCATTTCTGGTTCTAAACTTTACGAAGGAGTGGGTTGCCTTTTATCCTCCTTAAAAAAAAAATTCGGGGGCGCTGCCCCCGAACCCCCGAATCCCACCACTAATTGTGCACCCACAAACATTAAATCCTGGGTCCGCCACTGCTTTAACCTATGATATACTAATAGGTCTCTGATATTCACTAAATACTGACATATAAACCTAGCAGATGTAAAAGGGTGGCGATATATACCACTCAATTAAAAGGCTTGATCATTTTTAGAGGTGAAGATAATTGAATCGAAAATAGACAGTAATACAAAATGTCATAATGTGTTAAATTAATATTAGACATGAAATTGGAAATAGAACATTAATGCAAATGGAAACAGTGTTGTATTGCATAACTCGAGGAAAAGAAAGATAGAAGGTGTAAAAAAAAAAAAAGTGAATAAAGGACTAAAATAAGTTCGATGAATTCTTTATGCTCTAACGACATTCCAAGAAAAGTAACTTCAAATGTTATTACCAAACGATTGTTTCAACTTATTTTTTAAATAGAATATTATATTGTTTAATATTTTATCAAGCATATGTCCTAGTTAAGTGATTTAAAAAAAATTGAAGAAATTTGAATTTGCCTTAAATCAAAATATGAACGTGTTTTGAAAAGTTGTCTCAAAATATTTAATCACAAAAAGAATGGATTCAAAAGAGAGGACGGAAAATTAAATTCGATAATTTTGTAACAAAAAACATATACAACTATTTCAAATTTTAACACGAAAGGGTTCTGTTTTTCACCCCAATTTTTATGCCTCTCCTTATATATTAAAAAAATGAAAGCAAGTATGCCTTGCGTGATTTTAGAAAAGTTAAGAATACTTTAATTTGGAAAAATATTTAAAATTCATACCTCTATAATTTTTAAAATTTTAAAGCATAATTATTGTATCGAGATAAGAATGTTAAGTACGCCATAAAAAGCTCCAACCAAGTTCCCGACAGAAAGAATGTTACAGCCAATTAAGTACCTTCCAAAGCCAACAAGCTGAGTGTTGAATGTTTATAGATGCTCATTTAAGTTGTACATGACATTTTTGGCCAACCAATAGCTCTTAGCTATCACAGTGCATACACACTGCCAGTACTGGCTTTGACTAACTATGAACGTCTTCAAAAAAATTACGAAGTCATTCAGCTTCCTCACCAGCTTTATCTAAAGCAATAAATTATACTTCTATAGTTGATCTTGCAATGCAAGTCTGCTTGGACGGACAGCGGCGGCGGCGGCGCACGCGTGTTGTGGACCAAGGGTCACCTAAGTCCTCACCCCTCCACAAATGGTTGGGTTTCTCTTCTAATTTTTTTCTCATAATCCCTCATCATCTTTAAATCATATCCATCCAATTAATCACAATATCACTTTAATATCTCTCTCCTCTTTCCAATCAATGGCCCAGATGAGTTGATGAGGGAAAAGGAGAAAAAAGATGAGGAGGATATCCTCTTCTCTCCACAAAAGTGGGTTGACCCAAGAGCCCAATTTAGAGGAGCAAAGTTCACTAGTGGAAAAAAGGATTTTAAGACCGGACGAAACAGGTATATTAGGAGCGGACCCGCGACAGGTCTTGTTCCAGGCGGTATTAAAAGTCTCCCTATTAAGACCGGACATAGAACCGGTCTTAAAGAGTTTCTTTAAGACCGGACATTTTAAACCTTCTGGCCTTAAAATTCGTACTAAATAGATCTCAAATATTTTTGTTCTGTCCTAAAACTCAAACTTTAAGACCGGACAAAAACTAGACCGCTCTTAAAAGATCCGAATATTAAGACCGGACAAAAATAAACCCGGTCCTAAAAATAGTGATATCCTAGACCAGATCCCGGTCTTAAAAGTCTGACTTTCAAGACCGGATGTTATATACATCCGGTCTTAAAAATTGAACTTTTAGACTGCACTTATAAATGGCACTAGTGCAAAAAAGGGATTTAAGACCGCCTCATTTAGAGCGGATCATCGACGCCCCGCTCTTAAAGGTGTGACCGGTGGCAGTTTTGTAAATAAAAAGAACTTCTTATACGCTAAAGTGCTTTAAGACTGCCACATTAAGACCGGACTAAATAAGGACCGCTCCTAAAAATATGACCGGTGGCAGATTTGTAAATATAAAGATCTTCTTACACAGGATCATTTTTTCATAGATCTTATCCGCACTCGTTAAAATAACAACCAGTCTTAAAAATGTTATTAAAAAAATTGAAATATCAATTACTTTTGGAGAAATCTCATACAGCCAGACTTATATTTTCTACACTCCAAAATTAATACGGAAAAATTAAAATATAAATGTATTAAAGTTTTAAGACCGAACATATATAAAAGACGGTCTTAAAAGTTAGACCTTTAAGACCGGACTTAAAAGTTGTCCTATACTAAAGTTTAAATAAAAAATTAATAAATGTTAAGACCATAGTTACAGAATGACCGATCTTAAAAGTTAGACTTTTAAGACCGGACATAAAATTTGGCCGGTACTAAAGTTTGAATAAAAAATAATTAATTTTAAGACCGACATATAGAGAGATCGGTCTTAAAGGTTATCTTTTAAGACCGTATATGTGTATTTGTCCGGTCTTAAAAATGAAGCGCCAAACGTTAACTTCGCGCTGAAGCTTTTGTCACTCTCACTGAAGAACCCCTGTTCACGTTGCGAAACCCTTCTTGTTCTATTACCTCTCTTCCTCGCCCCGCGTACCGTTAGCCTCTGTTACTCCCTCATTTTCTCGTGCATTCCTCTCTTACTGCCTTGAAAATGAACGGTGAAAACGACTCCACTCGTGTTCTTGAAACTCCGATCTTGGTTTGACTGGTGAGGGTCGGACGAATGAACCCTCTTCATCTCACATTGAGCCTCCTCAGCGCCATGCACGCCGTGGTAGAAGCGGCACACGAATGATGGAAGTATCCCTTAGTCGGAATTCTGGGACGAAGCTCGAGATTCTTTTTGATGAAAATTTGCAACCTTTCGGTCCTAATAAAAGCACATATACTAGTTTTGTCGGCGCTCTAGTACGCAGTAAGGTTAGCATTTTGATTGATGAGTGGAAAAATGTGGACCAAAAAATAATAAAGGATCCTATGTGGGACACTATCCGGCTTACATTCACCGTCCCCGAGTCCGAGAAGTTGAAAGCCTCAACATTGTCTTATTGTCTTGAGCGGTTCGGAAGTTTAAGACCTTTCTCGGCTAACACTTATATTTTTGCCGAGGAGAAGCCCGACCATCAACCCCGGGACAAGTACAACTTTCTTGATGAACAAACTTGGCAACAATTTGTTCGTGTTTTACTCACTCTGAAGCTCTGGTGAGTTTATATTTAGTTTTGTTTGATCTTTTGTTTGCTTATTAACCTGTGCGGATATGTGAATTGTTATTGTGTACATCTAATCCTATTAGTTAAATGATTTGGTGTGTGAATAGAAGTATACATTTGCTGCCTTTGTCCTGCATGAGAGGAGCATTTCCTAGTTCCATGCAAGTCTGATATGTAAACTGTGTAATGGCCATGGTTAGACGTTGCTGTTAGTTAGTAAATATGTTAACCGTGTAATGGTTTCGGTGCAAGTAGTTAGTTAGTTATTCTAATATGTGTAGGAACCATTTATGATGAATGAATGAATTGACCGAGTTGGCAGCATTTCGCAACTCCCTTTCCTTTGGTTTTCCCAATTTCTTCTACAATGCTACATCTTCCTTAAGTAAAATGTTGAAACTTGATGAAGTGAATTTGACTAATGTTTGACGTTCATATCAAGCGAAGTTCTCTAATTTCGTTAGTGACATGGCTGGAATTCATAATTGATATATAGTTGTTTTCAATCTGATTCCACGAAAAATAAGGGAAAAATATCGAGATTGGGAGAAAGAATGATTGCCCACACAGGGCTTCTCGCGCGGATATGAAAAGGCCGAAAAGATTTGATGGCACCAAACGGAAGAGATTGGAAGATGAAGCTGAATCCAATCCTTCTA
This sequence comes from Acacia pycnantha, assembly GCA_025563575.1. Taxonomy (NCBI): domain Eukaryota; kingdom Viridiplantae; phylum Streptophyta; class Magnoliopsida; order Fabales; family Fabaceae; genus Acacia; species Acacia pycnantha. Next base: position 23,121 of record JAMWYP010000419.1, on the reverse strand, counting down.
CGGTAGTTGACCACCACCATCTCCAATACGTCGCGAGGAGTCTGTGGTTGTATATTCGGCAAAGCCAGCGGCGCCTACAGGAGTGAAAAACTCGTGTAGTTGCTGAACGAATTGTAAGTATCGATATTGTTATTTTTTACTTACTAAACATGTTTCATCACTAAGCTTCTCATTATCTGTATCTTACAGGAAGATCTTAAAAAGAAAGAGGCAGAGGGATCTTTTGCGTCGGACGGGAGGAATGATGTTCTGACCGTTGCGACCGGAAAACCAGATCACTCGGGGCGTGTAAGGGCGATTGGAGGACGGGTAGGCCTAAAGCAATACTTTGGTAAATCCAAACGCCATAGACAAAGTATGGTTACCCGGGAGGAGATGGATCAGACGCTTGCCAAATTAAGTGAGGAATCAAGAGACCAGTGTGGATCCCTTGACACCTTGGTGCACCTATGCAAAGAACAGAGCACTAGAGGAGCTGCATTGTTGGACGATCGAGCAACCTTGTCATCTCGTATGTGGAGGATCGTGATGGTCATAGACAATTGGTTGCTAAAGGGGACTGCCCAAAACTTGGGATCAATCAGACACCACGAACAAATGGCCGATGATGAAGTCGAGTGTCGGTTGAAGAGGTGATCTTTGATGCACTGTCCCTCTCCCAACCGATGAGTCAAGCTTGTGAGTGATGTCAAGGGAAACTTCATCTCTTGGCTAGTGAAGCTTGTAGATGTCTCTACTCCTCCTCAAGCTCCACCCCCTCATCAAGCTTCACCCCTCCTCAATCTCCATCCCCTCCTCAAGCTCCACCCCCCTCAAGTTCCATCCCCTACCGCTAACTTGACGGCCAAGGAAAAATAAAAGATTTGGTAGCCAAAAATGGTTTAAAGATAAATCGTGGCCTGTCGATGAAGTAGTAGGCATCCCAAATCCTGAACCGGTTTACTTTGATAATGAAGATGTAGAGACCATGCCGCTTCTGGAAAGCAGGTTACTAGTCCATGTGTTCAAATATTTATGAAGTAAGTATCTTCTTCCTTGATTACATAATTTAAATGCACCGTTTAGACACACATACATATATACTAATTCCCTGATTGATGTCATTCTTGTAGGTGCATGCATGAGAAACTGGTTCAAGAGGGCAGAATTTCGGATTTTGGATTCTTGTGCCCAGTGTATGCAAGTACAACACTACCTCTGTGATTTTGATGATAGTGGCATGAAGACCTTCCAAGTTGATGTAAAAAAAAGCGTGGGGTTCGGATCACAAATCCTAAATGGCACATAATTGAGGTTAGTACATATTTGGACATGGCATAATTGCCTTCGAAGTTGGTCGATAAGCTATATATGCTCTTATATATATTTATTGTTATTTTTAGACCCGTCGGCAACGGAAGAATCGAACTTATGTGGCCGTACGTCATGAAACACATATATGATATTGTGACGGAGGAAAGACTAAACTCACTTTAAAGGTAAAATGTTATGGTGAATTCGATCAGCGATGGCTTAATGTTACATATGAAATATGCACGTAATAATATGTTATTTACATTTTGTCTTTGATGTTACGAGAGGTTTTCTGTAAAAAGCCATTTTCGATGATGAAGTGGAGCACATACGCGATGTGTTTTGTAAATATCTGTATAAAGCTGGTCTTAGAAAATCAAAGTCGGGACAATAATTAATGTCCTAAATTAATTCATTTGTAAATAATATATGTTGTAGCAACAATAGCCTTGATACATACATTTGTTTATTTTTCGACTAGCTAATTCATTCTTTTGTAAATATAACGCAATGCAATTCAATAATAAATTTGTTTATTTTTCAAACAATTTGTGTGTGTCCATTTTGGGTTTATGAATGAATGGATTGGTGGATAAAGCTATTTAGTGCTTGAAATTTGAGGTACAGGCGGATGTTGAAAATGAGCCATAAGAGGCTCTGAAAAGTATTCGCGACTTTTAGGACCGTATATTTGTTAAAATTACGGTCCTAAAGGTCTTCGTCCATATATTTAACAAATATCCGGTCCTAAAAGTCTTCGTCTAATTCTAAAAAATATGGGTAGAGACTTTTAGGACCGTATATTTGTTAAAAGTACGGTCCTAAAAGTCTTCGTCCATTTTAAGGCCGTATATTTAACATATATCCGGTCCTAAATGTCTTCGTCTAATTCTAAAAAATATGGGTTGAGACTTTTAGGACCGTATATATGTCAAGTATCCGGTCCTAAAAGTCTAGAAAATATATGGCTAAAATATTAGGACCGTATATTTGTTAGTTGTCAGGTCTTAAAGTCTTCGTTTTATTTAATAGATTGCGAAACCTTTAGGACCATATATTTGGTAGTTGTCAGCTCCTAACTTTAAATTTTAAAATAAGGCTTAATTTTTAGGACCGGGGATTTATTATACGTCCATCCTAATATTCTTCATTTAAATAGAGTTGGTGACTCGGTTTTGGACATATGGTTAGGGTTCAAGGCAACCATGTTTCGGCGTTCTTCTCAAGTTTTGTGCTTCGTTGTCCTCGTTTCTACTTTTACGGATGTGAAGAACATCATCGGTGTCCCTTTTCTTTTTGTCGGAAAAGAAAGAAGATAACGAAAAGGACACGAAAATTTTCATCACATCAGGAAAAGTAGAGGGGAAGACAACGATGGTCCAAACTTGAGAAGAGTCGTCACTCTGTTTGTTTTTATTCGAAAAAGGTAAATAATGTTTTTGTTTTGTTTTGTATGGTCGCATGCTGTTAACTTTATTCTGCAAATTTTTAAGATTGATCACCACGAAGAGGACAATGTTTTGTTTGTTCTTGTTGTCGGATAAAAAAGAACATAAAGTTAAAGACAAACAAGGAAGGCGATTGGGAAATAAAAATTTTATTTAATAATATTTTTTTTCTGCTGCCTTGTGAGGCAGCAGTACAAAAAAAAAAAACTTAAAAATTCTAATCCTCCCCATCGTTGTCGGAGGGGAGGGAAGGGTCGGAGAAGTCGTCATCAGAGGTATGGTACTCAACGTCATTGGCGTCGAGTACCGCTTTCAGCTTGTTGTTGACGGCGTGATAGACTGAAACAGTTTGCCCAAGCTTCGGTCTATATGATCGACGCGGGCTATCAGTGCTCCGGCATCGCGAGAGTTCGGTTTCGGAGGCAACGGAGGAGGATATGGAGGTGCTTCAGGATTTCACCCAGAAGGAGGACCTCGTCGTGGTGGAGAAGCCATTACGGTGGAGGTTCTAGGAGGAGATGGAGATGAATGTGAAGAAAGTAACAACGGGTTTAAATAGAGAACCCATCTGAAGAATGTGAAACGCGGAAACATTAACGAGGAGACGCATATTTGCTCGAATACGAGGAGACGCCTAGTTGGGAAGTTTATGTGGAAGCCGAAGAGACTCTGAATCATTCATTTCAACATGGGGAAGGGACTCTTTGAAAAGAATGAACTTTTAATACCGGATATTGTGTAAGATCCGTTCTTAAAAGTAATATTTTTTAACCAAAAATTCTTACTTGAAAAAAATAAATTGAAATATAATAATAAATGAGTTTTAGAACCGGATACAAAGTAAAATATCGGTCTTATGATTTTTAGGACCGGATATATGATAAAAGGACGGTCTTAAAAGTAATTGAATTAAAAATTAGTTTTAGGACCGGATACAAGATAAAAGTTCGGTCTTAAAAGTTTGTTAAAAGTAAATGACTATTAGGACCGGATATTTTGAACAAATACGCTCTTAAAGTAGAAACATTAAATTCATTATATTGAAAAATTCATCATCGATGTTTATCTCTCCTGCTATCTTGTCCTTATATACTCCACACACTACCTCTTTGTTACGTTAACTCCTCGCTTCATAGCTCTACGCCCCAACTTCTCAAATCCTCAAACCATGGTTAGATACAAGCAAACTGCTCGTAGGGGTGCATACACGCCTCAAGCTCGTGCCATGGCTAGATCATTATATGGTGCGCCTCCTCCAGTGACAGTGCGTCGTATTGTTTCCGAAGACTCTCGGGTCAATGGACCCATTGTTATTTCTTCGGATGATGAAGAGATTGCTCATGCCGCACCCCCCCTCGATCCTTCTGCCGATCCTGTCCTTCTTGAGTCCATCCCTCATCTTGAAGGCGGCCATGCGGATGTTCGTAATCCCCTCTCCAACTGTTGGCCCAGCGCGCCTACCTCGACCCTCTCCGCTCTCCTGTAATGATCCATTCATATTGCGGGTGGAGAGAATAAGACAACAACTTGCTGATCTCCGGCGGTAATTAATGCTCTTCACGCCGAAATCGCAGAGGTTGTTCGATCAGATTCTTGTGGATGATATTATTCAGCTTGTTTTTCTTTTGTTTTTTTGTTGTTGTGTATATATTCGAAGTAATGTAAGAAACATTAAGAACACTATGAATTTTTGGTGTTCTCCGGTAATTCATTAAGATATTCTCCAATTTTCCTTAATTTTTGTCCTAAAAATATCCTTTATTTTATTTATTTAATATTGCTATCACCAAGGCCATTAAGACCAGGACATTTTATAAGTAACGGATCTAAAGAGTATTTGAATTTTAGGACCGGATGTTTTGTAAACCTCCGGTCTTAAAACTTAAAAGACTAATAAAATTTTAGGACCGGATACTTTTAAAACTCCGGTCTTAAAATGTTAGTTGTATCTTTAGGACCGGACATTTAATTAATAACCGGTATTAATAAAATCCAAAAAGCTAAATAAGGTATCTTTGTCGCGGGAAAAATTAAATTTCCCTCTCTGCTCTCTTGTCTTGCCCAAAGTGAATACTCAGGTTCCGACTCGAAATTTCCCTCTCAGCTTCGTCGGTGCTTCGCGTACCTCTCTCGACAATCACTCTCTGGTTCCTTAGCTAAACGTCTATAGACGAAGGCTGTAAGAGATGTTTCGGTTTAAACTTTATTACTTTCCGACTTATCGTTCTTGGTTTTCATGGGTTTAACGAAATCGGTGTAATGTTGTTATGGGTATTCTCTGTTGTTAATGAATATTGTTTTTTGAAGATTATATTTGCACTTTAGACCTACCCAACTGACCAACAAGTGTTTTTAGGTTACTCTTGCTGTCTGCAACATCAACGTTCGTGACCGGAGAAGTAAGACGACTCGGCAAACGCATTTGAATTTATATGCTACGAGGTTAGTCCACAAGACCTTCATCCCTGCATTTAATTTCCTCGTCTTGCATTTATTTTGGTTCTTGGATTCAACTGTGATGCATTTATGATCAAAAGTAATTCTTAATTCGTCTAATAATATATAGGAATTCTACTATGGATCACGAGTTGGATAGATGCTTTACGAGCGAGTGTTGAATATCGAAATGGGGTTAGGGAATTTATAGAATTTGCTAAACAAAATTCCCATGATGATGGGGGAAGTATTATTGCCCTTGTGTAAAATGTTTGAATGAGTGTCGACTATGTCCTGAAGTTATACGCACACATTTAATTTGTCACGGATTTTGTAAGACTTATACCGTATGGGTATGGCATGGTGAACAAGTGCCATCAAGTGGGAAACAACATGGGGAAGTGGCCTTTGATGATAATGACACGGATATGGATGATCGCATAGAGGACATTATCCGTGATGTAGGAGAAGAGGCTTTTGAGCGATCACATGCATATGGTAATATGTGCAGTGATGCGAGACACCGCTATACCGTGGGTGTAAAAATACCAATTGTTGAGCGCGTATTGAAATTGGTAAGCTTGAAGGCACGTCATGGATGGAGCGACAAGAGTTTTGAGAATTGCTTGAGGCTTTGAAGGACATGCTTAGAATGATAACGTGTTGCCGCATCGCTACTATGATGCTAAGAAGATACTTTGTCCATTGGGGATGGAGTACAAAAAGATCCATGCATGCTAGAATGATTGCGTATTGTATAGAAAAGAGTTTGAAGAGAAGCGAGTTGTCAGATATGTGAAACCCCACGGTACAAGTCGGATAAGGGGCTGCAAAAGTGTTGTGGTATCTTCCAATCATACCAAGGTTCAAGCGGTTGTTTGCGAATGAAAACGATGCAAAAAATGCGAGGTGGCATGCGAGATGAGAGGATTTCGGATGGACGGCTTCGACATCCGGCCGATTCTTCTCAATGGAAGAAGATCGATCAATTATTTCCGAACTTCGGCGAAGAACCTAGGAACCTCGGGCTTGCCCTTAGCACGGATGGCATGAATCCCTATGGAAGCCTTAGCGGCATACATAGCTCATGGCTGTACTCACGATTGTTTACAACTTATCTCCTATGTTATGCATGAAACGAAAGTACATCATCTTGTCTATGTTGATTTCGGGACCAAAACAACCCGGAAATGACATAGATGTTTACACTGAGCCCTTGATCGAAGACTTGAAGGAATTGTGGGAAGAAGGTGTCGATGTTTTTGACTCTTTCAAGAAGGAGGTCTTTAAAATGAGAGCCATGATATTTTGTACTATAAACGACTTCCCGACATATGGGAACTTGTCGAGGTATAGTGTAAAAGGCCATAAAGCATGTCCGGTTTGTGAAGAAGGCACATGCTACCATCAACTTCAACATGGAAGAAAGACGGTGTATCTTGGACATAGGAGATTTCTTAGACGGGGCCACCCATATCGTCGATTAAAGAAGGCCTTTTTTGGTGGCCAAGAGTATGAAGAAGCTCCGGTGGCATTGGTAGGGAGCAAGTGTATGAAAAGGTTAAAAATATCGAGTGTCATCTTCGGTAAGCTTTGGAAAGAGTAGAAAAGAAACAAATATATGGAAGAAGAGATCTGTATTCTTTGATCTTCCCTATTGGCGCAATCTTGATGTGAGACAACGTATTGATGTCATGCATGTGGAGAAGAACGTATGTGATAGTATTGTGGGCACGCTTCTCAACATACAAGGTAGTTCGAAGGATGGTGTGAAGGCAAGATTGGATTTGCAAGCAATGGGAATACGCGAAGACTTGCATCCAAGGCAATATGGGAAGAGAACTTATTGTCCCAGGCTTCTCATACTTTGTCTAAGGATGAGAAACGAAGCTTTGTGAGTGTTTACATGGCACAAAAGTTCCCTCGGGGTATTCTTCAAATTTTAAGAGGCTTGTCTCGATGAAGGACTTGAAATTAGTAGGCCAAAAGTCTCATGATTGTCATGTCTTGATGCAACAGACTACTCCCGGTAGCTATTCGAGGATCGCCGAATATGATCTTCGGTCGTTTTGACTAGACTTTGTTTCTTCTTCAATGCGGTTTGTAGTAAAATTTTCAAGATTGAAAAGTTGGATGAATTGGAGAATGAAGGATATCTTATCTTGTGCCACCTTGAAAAGCTTTTTGTTCCTTCATTTTTGACATCATGGTTCATCTCATTGTTCATCTAGTGAGGAGATAAAGTTGTGCGGCCCTATCCATTTACGGTGGATGTACCCTATTGAAAGATCTATGAAATTCCTAAAAGGGTATGTGAAGAACGCGTACGGGCGGAAGCATCAATTGTTCGAAATATGTTTGAAGAGGCCATGGAATTTTGTCAAAATTATTTGGCCAAAGTAAGACATATTGGGCTTCCAAAACGTCAGCATGCTGAAGGGGGTAGACGTGGGGCTTCGGTAAAGAGTGTGGATCGTGATGAATTGTCACAAGTCCACTTATACATATTGAATAATGTTGATGAAGTTCAAGCCGGCATATCTGCACATAAAGAGGCATGTAAGGAAAGAAAACCATCGAATGACCGAACAAAGGTTGATTAGGGAGCATAACGAGAACTTTTGCAAAATGGTTCAAACAAAGGTCGAGGGATCTGAATGTGTTTCGACACAATGAAATGGTTAGCACGTGGTCACGAGGTTGAAGTCATAAGTTGGAATTCGTATGTGATCAATGGTTATACATTTTACACGAAGTCCCTAGATGATAGGAGCACGAGTCGAGAATAGTGGTGTTATGTTAGAGGCTGAATCTATGCACTTCTCCGGTTCGAAAGACAAGAGGCCTAAATTGGCGGTCATGCCATATTATGGGGTTATTGAAGAGATTTGGGAGGTGGACTATGTCAAAATTAGATTTCCCATCTTCAAATGCAAGTGGGTTAATGTCAATAATGGTGTTCATATCGATCGGCTAGGATTTACTTTAGTCGATGTCAATAGTAGAAGTTTTGGAGATGAACCTTTTATTATGGCGGACCATGCGAAACAAGTGTTCTATATCACCGATCAAGAAAATAAAATGTGGTGCATAGCTCTCCAAGGAAAGAGGGTCATTGATATTGATGAGGAAAGTCATTCAAATTATGGTCTTCTGATAGTACTCCTTTTTCAAGGGGTCTAGGACATGAACGAAGAAGATGAAGCGGATAATGAACCCGGCATAAGAAATGATCATCAAGAAGGGATATGGGAGGATATCACTTTATAAAAGAGTCAATTCATAAGGTAATATTCATATGCAGAATTCTTAGAAAACTTTAAGGTTTTAACTATATATATTATATATTCCTTCTATGTTCGTTCTTAATTAAACAATATAATGTCATTGACTATGAATTTGTTCTTGTTTTGTTTTTGTGGCGGGATCCGATTCAAAGGGGCATGTTATAAAGAGGATGCATGTTACGTTGTTGGGTGGGAATCGAGATGAAGGCATGGTGAATAATATATTGGACTACATGTATGTTGATTTACGTGTTGTATTGTAACTCATTGTGATTGTAATTAGTTATATATCTTAGCTTATTGTATAAATTACTTTAGCTGTTGTAGACTTAAGGCCACATAACTCATGGTGGATAATTATTTGTATTCTTTTTCCAATTCAATTTATTCATGTTCATAGCTTGTAGCTTAAAGTATATCGACTTTTATGTCTTTGTTTTGGATGGTGGATTTTTGTGTATTATATATGATCGGGAAGAACAAACGGGAAAAAAATTCGGGAAAATTTAGAGCGCAAATAAATAAGACGGTCTTAAATGTTCAATTGTTAAGACCGGATGTATATCTATGACCGCTCTTAAAGGTATTAAGCCGGTCTTAAAAGTTGGTCTTTTAAGACCGGTCCATTTATAAGTGCGGTCTAAAAGTTCAATTTTTAAGACCGGATGTATATAACATCCGGTCTTGAAAGTCAGTCTTTTAAGACCGGGATCTAGTCTAGGATATTACTATTTTTAGGACCGGGTTTATTTTTGTCCGGTCTTAATATTCGGATCTTTTAAGAGCGGTCTAGTTTTTGTCCGGTCTATTTGGATCTAGGTTCTCTTGCTGGGTGCTTATGAGAGAAGCGCACAGTAAGAGGTAGGATCACTGAACACAGCAGGCTCTTAGCCGAGGGAGTGGGGTGTATGCTCAGTGTGACAGTAGGTAAATAGTCTAGGGTTCAGAATGTGTGTACCTTGGATCACTACCTTAGTATTTATAAGTATACCTGGGGGTGATCTAGCTGGGTATTCGGATAAGATCATAACCGCCTGGCCTGGATTCTCTCTACCGTCCCGCATATCTGCAGCTATCTTACCGGGGTGGTTAAGATCCTCTGGATTAGCTGGCGTATCTGGTATATGCCATCCATGGTTGGGCCTTGTCATTTATGGGCCTTGAGTGGGTCCGTAACAGTTGCCCCCCAGCCCGGTAGTTCAATTTTTTGGACTGCCGGGGTGTGTAATGTGTCGAGAGTCCCTGGTGTATCGCCCGTCCGCCGACGTCAATATCGGCAGCGATTTTGTCAAGCTTGTTCTCTCATCCCAGGAATGTCGTGATGTGAATCGACGACTTAAATTCCGAGGTGGCTGGTTTAGGGAATACCGACGTCTGTATGGACCGACGTGGTATTCTCTCGTCAGGATGGGGCCGTGGTATGAACTGACGGCTTAAGGTCCGAGGCGGTTGGTATGCACTAAGCACGACTCTTGGGGAATACCCCTCTGGCTTTGAAATGATCGTATATGACATCTGGCGCCTGTGGATTGGGGGTACGTTTCATCCATCATGCCCCGCCGCCCCTGGGTTTCGTGCGCATTTAATGCTTCTGGGGCATGTCGTGCGTCAGCCTTGCTTTTTGGTTTGAAAAGACATTCCTGTCCCTGGCGATTGAGTTTCTTTGAACTTCCCTCCTTTTCTCCTTCCATAAAACGTGTGGCCTCTTCTCATTTCGCCATTTCGTTTCTCCAAAGCCGAAAGTTTCCTCTTCCGATTTCTTTCCGAAAGCTACTCCATTTCCATCGAGCTCCAAGCGAAACAAGTTATTGTTCTGCATTTCCGCACTACCATTCTGCATCTGCTTTGGAAACGCCTTGCACCTGCTTCATTTTTGTCTTCGATCATCTCCTACAGGTACTCACTTTTCTCTCTGTTATGTAATTTTTCACTTTTGTTTGAACGTCCATTTCTGCTTTCTTGCGCTTTCCTGTCTTCTGGGTCTTAGTTTTTCTGGGTTGGCTGAGTGAGCGTTTTTTAGAGAAGCCCTGTCAATCCCATAGGTTTTGTTTGGGAGTCGTTAGCATTCATAGTCCCCTTAGTTCTAGCCTTTTTCCCTTTCTAATTGCCATTGTGGTAACTGTATAGGTCTGAGCCTTTGATGGGTAGACGGAAACGTTCTTCGTCTTCAAAACAACCCATAGACCTGTCCGATGACGTGGCCCTACGCGACCGTTATCCATTGAGTTGTTTCTGGTTGATGGGGACGCACCTGACCGAGAAAGAAAAACTAGCCCAAGTTCTCCGGGGTAGTTCTGGGAGTGGGAGTGGTAGAAGGTCGCAGCCGCCTGTCCCTAGTCAACCGGAATTTTCCCCTGTCGGGCTTGACTCCGGTGATACTCCTGAGGTTGAGGCCGTCTCGGCCGTGCCTATCAATTTCTTTGCTGAGCGTCATCCATCCGGGTCGAGATCCCTTCCGGAGGGGTACAGCGGTCCGTGTTGGGAATGTGTTGCCAGGGCTTCATCACTTATCTCGGGTGGGCAAGATCGCTTGGCCGACAATGTTTTAGGGTCCTGCCGGCATGGGGCTCCAATCGAGCCTGCCATAGATGTCCGGGATCCCCCTCCTTCAGGGGTCGCTCTCCTTGTTCCTTCGCAACCTAGCATTAGTGAACCAGGTATTATTCCCAGTTCTGACCATAGCCTTTTCTCTTTTTTGTTGTTTGGTTATAGGTAAATGGAGTCGTCGTCTCCTCCCCGTGCTTCTACGTCGGACGCGGATTCTAATAGTCCTCCTCTTAATCTTAGGAATAGGTATCCCTGGGTGACACATGAAGTTTTGAGCACCCGTTCTCTGCTGTCGGAGGCCGATGTGGCCCGACTAAAGGTGCCGAACCTTCCTGGGTGCGAATTGCATCCTCCTGAAGATGACGAGCCCGTTTGTGCTACTCGGGAAACCGGGTGTACTAACTTCTTCTTTTTCTACCGTGAATACCTTACACGTCTCGGTGTTCGCTTTCCGTTCACCGACTTCCAAATGTCCGCCCTTAACCATCTCCGTGTCGCCCCATCTCAGCTTCATCCTAACGGGTGGGGTTATCTGGTGGCATTTGAGCACCTCTGTCGGTCGTTTACTCCCGCCCTTAACTGTACCGATAGCCTCTTTTTCTACTTCTTTGATCCCCTTACTCCCCGCTCCGGTCAGGAGTCGCCCGAGCTGAAGGGTTTAACTTCCCCTCGAAGTGAGTCCGATAGGAGAATATTCACCCCCTTTTCGGATTCGTTTAAACACTTCAAAACTTCATTTTTTTTAAGTCGCCGCCAAGTTTGGTGAACAACCTTGGTTCCTTTCTAGTCCGAAGGGCCCCGAGGTAGGGTGGCAGTTTCCTTTGTACTGGTCCGCCAGACATCATGATGTCGGTTCTTCCTCCTATCAATTTTCCACCAAGGATCTCACGGCAGAAGAGCAACTGGCGGCGGCTAAGATAGCCTCGTATGTGGCCCAGAACGGGGTGCGGAGCGCGGCCGTCTATGTTAGGGAATTCAGTACGGCTTTTTACGCTTAGCTTGTTGTTTTCGCTAAGACTTTATATTTCTTTCTCTAACCTTTTTCGATGTATTTGCTAACGATCCTTTATCCGTGCAGAACAACGTATGGAGGACGACTCGGACTACCTTGCGTACGTGAGGCCAAACGCCGGTGCACTATCGTCTGTGGTGCCCCCGGCAAAGACGTCGCGGAAGCGAGCTCCTGCCGATCCGGCGAAGAATAGCGCCTCCGATGCCGCCGCGACAGCTTCTAAAAGGGCTAAGGTCGGTGGTAAAGCTCCCCATCGTCCGGTTCAACCTTCCAGGGTGCCGTCCTCCTTAGCAGGCAAGGGTAAAGGGTTGTCTTCTTCTGACGCGCCTTCTTCCGTATTGGCTGCTCCCCTGGCGCCTGGTGAACTTCCTCGAAGCCTGGCCTGGGAAAAGGGCATAACTGAAGAGCTGGCTCCCGCCTCCGGTGTATCTGAGTGCTCTTCCCCTTGCTCCGGTTGAAGAAGCCAAGGTTCGTCGCGTGATGAACCATCTCTGCAAGCCGGTCGGGGTATCCCACGCCTATCTCCATCTCAGGGGGGAGTACGTTAAGTCAGCGGGGGATGTCCAACGTCTGACCGTCGACTTGGGCTTGGCTCAAGAGAAAGCTAAGAGGCTGGCCGAGGAGAGGCGGCAGTCGGAGGAGGCGAAAGGGCAAGCCCTAGAGATTTCGCGTCGGGCTGAGGAAGAGCTGCAGCACACCAAGAGCGAGCTGGAGCAAAGCCACTCTGTGCTGGCCAGTTTGAGGTCGGCTCAGTTGCTAGAGGTAGAATCAGCCAAGAGCTTGACGCAGCAGCATGCCGTCCTGGCCCAAGAGCTTGAGGACACCCGAGGTGATCTGGACGGGATGAGGATCGCCTACGAGAAAGCCGCGGCTATGGTGAAGAAGGATGCCGAGCAATGTTTCAGGGCGGCTCTGGCCCAGATCCAGTTTCTGAACCCAAGGGTCTCGCTGAATGTTGAGGGTTATGACTGCCGTTCCTACATCAAGGATGGTGTTCTCGTCCCGCCGCCTCCTTCTCCTGAGGTGGGGTTCGTTTCGGCTGTGGAGGCTGGCCAACCAGAGCAAGCCGGGGGGAGAGTACTTCGGGGGTCGAGCCGGACGTCGACGGGTCGCCTGAGGATGAGGCGGCCCCTCCAAGCTAAACTTGTTATCTTATTTTGCTGCTTCTTCTTTTTTTTTATTCCGGCGTAGGATGCCGGCTTTGCATGTACTTTTGAACAATTTATGCTTATGAGTGAAAATTCAAGCTCTTTGTCCATTGTGTACTTTTAACTTTTATGCATAGACTGCACGTAGTTAAGTTTTAGACCAGGCCCAGGTCCTTCAATAGTTAGAGTCCGCTTAGTACTCTTCTGGTATAATAGAGCAGGTGCATTAGTAGGGGTGTCCTTACGTTACACGTATACCTCGCTACGAGGTCCAGGAGTTGTTTTTCCCGTATCTAACCAAAATAAGGGCGAATAATCACATGCTTGGTCGATGTCGCCAAGACGACATTGATTTCAGCATTTGGACCTGATTAGGGTCCGGTATGGCTATCGGCCTTCTTATCTCGGTGTCAATTTCGATGCATCAAAATATATACCACGGCTGATGACAGCAACCTTGCGTGGTGTTGATACAAGGGCTGATGACAGAGGCCTCGTGTAATTTACCTACCCGGGCTCGTTGGCCCCGGTGTCGGTCTACTTAACGAAATTGCCAATTATTCTTAACATTAAAATTCGGTTAATAAACCATTTATTGGTTTAAGAGGTGATCTGCTCTAAGGAGCTAACAATCCAATCTTGCAAGAAAGAAATGACTGAAACAAAAAATGACTAAAATCAAAATAAGCAGGAAAACGAAAGCGAAACTAACAGGCATCCGTCGAAGGAGTCCTTCTACGACAGGGTCTAACTATAGTAAACCCTTAGTTTATCAGCGTTCCATGTCCTTTTAACAGGCTTTCTTGCCAAGGTCTCGAGAACATAAGCTCCTTTGTCGAGCTTTTCTTTGACTCGGTAGGGTCCATCCCAATTTGCCGCCGCTCCCGTCCTTGGCGTTTTTGTTGCCTACATCGGCCCTTCGTAGGACCAGGTCGCCCCGGTCGAATGCCCTGGGTCTGACCTTTCTGTTGTATTTAGCCGCCATCAGCTGCTTGGTAGCGACGTCTCGGCAGTGTGCCGTGGTCCTAACCTCGTCCACGAGCTCTAGCTCGGTTGCCAGGGCCCTGGAGTTTGATCCTTCTCCTTCCTCCAGGATTCTGAGCCTCCTCCAGGATGGCTGCCCTATCTTGACTGGAATCATGGCCTCACATCCGTAGGTCATGCGGAATGGAGTTTCTTGAGTTGCGGACTGTGTTGTTGTTCGAATTCCCCATAACATGTTATAGAGCTGTTCGACCCAGCTGGTGTCCGCCTCCTGCATCTTTTTCTTAAGGCCGTCCAAGATTACTTTGTTGGCCGCCTCGGCCTGTTCGTTTGATTGAGGATGTTCAACCGAGGCGAAGTGGTGTGTGATCCCGAGGTCGGCCGTCATATCCTGAAAAAATGCTCCGTTGGATAAACCTTCGGACCCTGGCTGAGGTAATTGTTGCCAAGGGCTCGGCTTCGATCCACTTGGTAAAATAGTCGACCGCCACGATGAGCCATCGTAGCTGCCCGGGAGCTGGTTTAAATGGCCCAAGGAGGTCCATTCCCCATTTGTAGAAGGGCCAAGGAGCAAATTATTTTGGCGTGTTTTTGGCAACTGTCGCATGTCCTCACGAACTCCTTGGCGTCCGCATCCATGGTTGGCCAGTAGTATCCGGCCCGAAGAGCCTTCCTCGCTAACGCCTTTGCACCCATATGCTGTCCGTTAATCCCCTCATGAATTTCACCCAGGACGTATCTGCTTTCGCTAGTGCCCAAGCACCTTAGCATCGGGGTGTGCAAACCTCTTCGGTAGAGTTGGTCGTCTACCATTGCGTACACTGCGGCCTCCCGTATGAGTTTTCTAGCCTCAGTTGTTTCGAGGGGGATAATTCCTCGTTCAAGGTAGTCTTCGATTGATTTCCTCCAGTCTGTCGCAGTGGATATGGCCATGATGCAGGTCGGTTCCTCTAGCTTCTGTTGCAGCACGGTCCTGTGGTTAGTCGTTCCTTTAGTGCTTGCTAGCTTGGAGAAGATGTCCGCTCTTACGTTTTCTCCCCTCGGGATGTGGGAGACCGTCACTTCTTCAAATTCAGCCTGTATTTGCTTGACTTTATTAAGGTATTTCGCCATGAGGGGCCCTTTTGCTTGATACGTACCATCTACTTGGGCAGAGACGAGCTGCGAGTCGGTGAAGACCGACACTCTTTGCGCCCCCAAATCCTTGGCCTGTTGTAGTCCGGCCAGGAGTGCCTCGTATTCGGCCTGATTATTTGATGTCGGAAAATTCAACTGTAGGGAGTGTTCCATCGCAACCCCTTCTGGACTTTCTATGATTATTCCAGCGCCGCTTCCCTTAGAGTTGGAAGAGCCGTCGACGTATATCTTCCAGGGTTCAAGGTTGCCTACGTTCCCGTTGATTGGGGTTAATTCTCGCACGAAGTCGGCCAAAGCCTGAGACTTGATGGCATGTCGGGTTTCGTACGTAATGTCTAACTCGGATAACTCTATGGCCCAACCGATCATTCTCCCGGCCAGGTCAGGTTTGTGCAACACTTGCCGCATAGGTTGGCTGGTCCGGACTGTGATCTTATGAGCCTGGAAATACGAGCGGAGTCTCCGTGCCGTAGTCAGAATGGCGAAAGCCAATTTTTCCAACTTCTGATACCTCAGCTCCGAACTCTGCAGGGCTTTGCTTACGAAATATATAGGTTCCTGCCCGTTGCTGCCTTCTCGGACTAATGCCGAGCTTACTGCCTCTTCTCCGACCGATAAGTATAGGAAAAGAGTTTCTCCAGGTTGCGGCTTTGATAGGACCGGCAGAGTAGCCAAGCATTGCTTGATCTTGCTAAATGCGGTGTCGCACTCCGGGGTCCAATTGCCTGTCGTCTGCTTCTTCAGTAACTTAAAGAAGGGTAAGGCGTTTTCTGCCGGCTTGGATAAGAATCTAGTTAATGAGGCCAGTCGGCCTGTTAACTGTTGGACTTCCTTCTTATTCCGAGGGGCCTGTATTTCTAAAACCGCTTTGCACTTATCCGGGTTGGCCTCAATTCCTCGGCTCGTGAGTAGGAAACCGAGGAACTTCTCGGCCGGCACTCCAAACGCATATTTTGCCGGGTTAAGCCGGATTTGATGCTCTCTCGATTTGTTGAAAGTTTGTTCTAAGTCCCGGATGTGTTCATCTGGGTCGTGCGATTTGACGATCATGTCGTCTATGTAGACCTCGACGTTGTGGCCGATTTGGTCCTTAAATACCTTATTCATCATCCTCTGGTAAGTTGCCCCGGCGTTCTTTAAGCCGAACGGCATTACATTATAACAGTAATTCCCTCTTTCGGTGATGAAAGCGGTGGCCTCCTGGTCGTCAGGGTGCATGACGATTTGGTTGTACCCTGAGTAGGCATCCATGAATGACAGTAATCAAAAACCAGATGAGTTGTCTACGAGCTGATCAATGTTTGGCATCGGATAGGCGTCCTTCGGGCATGCTTTATTCAAGTTTGTATAGTCCGTGCAAAACCTCCATTTGCCATTTGGTTTTAACACCATTACCACATTGGAAAGCCAAGTGGTGTATTGTATCTCTCTGATGAACCCGACCTCCAGTAACTCGTCCATGTGCTGGTTTAAAGCCACTTGCCTATCCGGTGCCCTTTTTCTCTTCTTCTGGGCCACCGGAGAGGTCCCCGGATGGACTAAGGCTGGTACGTGGCAAAAAACCTGGATCAATTTCGGGCTCTTCGGCCGCACTCCAGGCAAAAACATCTTGGTTCTGAGCTAATAACTCTTCCATCCTTACTCTCAGATTCGGGCTCAGTGCCCTGCCTATCTTTGTGTTTTGGTCCGGGTTGTTGCCGATTACAAGGTCTTCCAATTCTCCCTCTGGTTCCGGCCTGGGCGTTCCCTTCTCTTCTCGTAGGTCCAACTCGACCATATTGATCGGGCGTCGGTTTTTTTTCGCCTATTCCGCCCGTCGGCTCTGATAGGGGCGTTATTACCCTCTCGCCTATGTTGATGGTGTCTACATAACATTGCCGTGACTCTTTTTGGTCGCCCTTGATGGTAATGACCCGGCTGTCATGTATTTCACCATTTTTATCTTCTGATGTTTGGTTGAGACCAACATGTCCCATTTGTGGATGGTCGGTCTTCCCAATATGACGTTGTAAGGGGATGGGAAGTCGGCCACAATAAATCTTACTCGTTCTGTCTTGAAGCCTTCCTTCGTTCCAAGGGTGAGTCGAAGGTCTATGTACCCTTTTGGTGGGGACAATTCTCCGTTAAAACCGACAAGGGTGGTTTTACACGGCTTCAAATCTTCCTGGTCGAGATTCATCCTCATGAAAGCGTCCCACAAGATAATATCCGCTGAACTCCCGGTATCAATGAACATCCTTCTAACTCGGCAGTTAACCAGGGTTCCGGTGATTACCAGGCCATCTTGGTGATCGGGTATCACGTCGGTCATGTCCTCCTTTGTGAAGAAGAGCATATTTTCTTCGTTGGCTCATTGTGTCTCCACCTCCCCAAGAAGGCTCCACTTGATTACATTGCAATCGAACTGGCCTCAAACTCGCTCCTTAGGCTCCGGTTTCGCGCTTGTTATCCTTTCTTAACAAACGAGCCGGCTGCGCAGTCGGTCATCGGGTTTTCATTTTCTTGCTTTCGCCCTGTGTTTGGATCACATATTGGTGCAATTTTCCTTCCCGCACGAATTTCTCGATGGCGTCCGCGGCTCATAACATTGGTCCGTAGAATGCTGGACTATTGTGGAAGGAAGAAGTGGGACGATCCGTATTTGCTCGTTGCCTAAGGGCATGATCATCAATTGCTGCGTCTCGGTGGATGCCACTTCCCTCATACTGGGACAGAAACATTTAATGGGGTGTAGTTCTTGTACTTCCTTCGATTCGATTTTATCCGAGATGACTTATTATACGTGTTCCCTTTTGCGCGATCCCGTTTTCCGCTTCGGCCGGTTCTTGTCCCTTGGCGGAGTATTTCGTCCGAATCTTTCCGCGCGTTCGCTTGTCGCATTTGCTCTACCTCCGTGTACTTCTTTGACCGAGTCATGAAGTCGCTAATGCTCTTGGCCTAGCGTCTTAAAGAATGATTCCGCTAGTCGTGTTGTACTATCTAGGCCTGGCGATGAGAAGGTGGGCATGTACTTTCTCATTTAACCCCTGAACTTGCAAGGCGGCATGGTTAAAGCGATCCAAATAACTTTGGAGTAATTCGCCGGGTCGTTGCTTGATTTTAGACAAGATGTATTGGGACTTCGGTTGTCTCCTGCTAGTTGCGAATTGCGTCAAAGCCTTTGCCAAGTCATCGAATTTGGTTATCGACCCTGGAGGCAGGGTTTGTAGCCATTTTAATGTTGGCCCCTTTAGGGTTGTGGCGAAAACCCTACTCAGGATGGGTTCTCCGAGGCCTCTACATATCATGATAATCTGAAAGTCGTCCAGATGAGTTGTTGGCTCCTGCGAACCGTCATACTTGCTGAATTCGGTGAGGTTCAGCTTTCTTGGAAATCGGGCACTGAGGATCTCGGGTGAAAAGGGATCGCCGGTTTTGCCCCTGCATATCTTCTTTGCCGAGAACCGTATGGGGAGGCCGGGTCGACCCTTCAATCCGAGATGACTTTTCCTTCTTGATTCCTTGGTGGAGGCCGCCCTACTGCTTCGGCGGTTTTCGTACTCTCCATTGTCCTTTGTCGATGAGAACTATGGGCTTCCTGGTCGGGTTCCCAGGTTTTATCGTCCCGGTCGTAGCTGGTGCTTCCAGATTTCCTTCTTCAGTCCCGCTCCTCCAGTCGTTTGAAGTGGAGAGTATGGCGTTTGTCCATATTCTCCATGCGTCTCATCATGGCGAGTTGCCCGTTATGGAGTGCCAGGAAATCTGGATTTTGGACCGGGATCTCCTGATTCACGCCCGGGTTGGAGTTTAGTGGCTCATTGCGATGTCTTCGCGCTGCCGAGGACCCTGTCTCGAACGGGTCTTCTTCCTCGAGTTGGTCGTGGTTCGGAATGCGAGGTTCCTCAAGGAGCTCTTCTGGCTGCGATTTCCGGTCTTCGTCGTCCTGCTCATTGCCACCGAGAGGGTTAGTCGACTGCTCGGTGTGCTGTGGTTGCCGAGGTGGTTGACGCTGCTCTCCGGTTGTTCGAACCATCTCCGGCTGCTTCTGGCTAGTACTACGGGTGTTAACCCTCATTGGTCACGGGAATTGAAATTTATCAGATCCCCATGGTCGGCGCCACTGTTCCGGTATGGAACACAAGTGTCCAGCCGTGTATATGGGCTGGTGATTTGGTATTGGATCTAGGTTCTCTTGCCTGGGTGCTTATGAGAGAAGCGCACAAGAGAGGTAGGATCACCGAACACAACAGCTCTTAGCCGAGGGAATGGGGTGTCTGCTCAGTGTGACAATAGGTAAATAGTCTAGGGTTTAGAATGTGTGTACCTTGGATCACTACCTTAATATTTATAAGTATACCTGGGGGGTGATCTAGCTGGGTATTCGGATAAAATCATAACCACTGCCCGGATTCTCTCTACCGTCCCGCAGATCTGTAGCTATCTTACCGGGGTGGTTAAGATCCTCTGGATTAGCTGGCGTATCTGGTATTTGCCATCCGTGGTTGGGCCTTGTCATTTATGGGCCTTGAGTGGGTCCGTAACAATAGCTATATATATTTGTCGCAAGAACGAAATTAAATAATCACATTAAAAGAGCTTATTTCGTTGTGGGGTAAAGATTATAATTATATTGTGAAAAAGATACGATATAACTAGAAAAATATTACTCTTGGTAAAGCAAATATCACAAATATACAGCATAATTATTCACCTCTTTGTGGCTTTGAAGGCAATTAACTTTTAAAGCCACAGATATAATGCATATGCGAATTAAAAAACTTGATAAATGCTTCCTTCTTCTTATGCCTCCTATCCTCCTTATTTATTTGGTTTCCCACATTTATAACAACCCCATACAGATTTTGACTAATCTTGCTCGTGGATGTCAAGCTAGCTCTCCCCCAGCCTTGGGATTTTAAAAGAACCTCAATTTTTGAGGTCTACTATGTATAACACCTAGACCATTCCTTGTGGGAAATCATAAGGACGTCGATTTAGCATAGAGCTTGCACAGCTAGTCTAATTGTAGTAGCATTATTGCCAATGCCACTTGCACTAAATGCTTCTCTTGTCACTGACAATTCACACTTCTCTTTCCCAAGGCATGCGGCTTCCACCATAGCTTTGCTATTACTAGCTTCCCATGAGCCCTTTTGGAAAGATCCACACTTCCCTTGTGGGTCTCCGAAGCTAGCAAATTGAATTTCTGAGATGGTCTTCCCACCTTGGCATGATAGCTCTAGTAGTGCACCTTCGTAGCCATAAGCACAAATAGTTCCAATCGTGACAGTTTGGAATGAAACATTTTGAGGATTGCCACCTATTTCTTCAAACAAAACCAATGTGTTTCCTTGATTATTGTTCAAGAATGACCTTGGCACGTGGTACCATCTCTGTGATGGGTTGCCACAATTGTAATTGCACTTTTCTGGCTTGTATGCTCCTCTATAATCACATTCCTCATCACATCCATCTGAACTGGCAATCATAGAAGGCCAATAACGGCCAATGCTTTGCCCATTGATCCAGGCTTCTCCCTTACCCATGCCTTGCAAATCCACCACCATTGGGTCAGTCCCAGAAGGGGTTTTAAAATGGGTTGCATACCAAGTCATTCTTCTTCCAACAGGTGGATTATTGGTTGAACTAGCGTACATTGATGGATCGTAAAGACGTTTAACCTCACCATTCAAGCCGATTTTGTAAGACCAAGAACTGTTTGATAAGTCCATCGTGACATTGTTCTTGCCAATTAGCTGAACCGAGCCACCTTCTATCCCAGTCTTTGCTAGGTCAAACTTTACACCATAATTCGCTAGTCCAACTGTTGCACTGAGCAATGTTATAATGTTTCTTCCACGCTTCAGGGAAATAGGTGTCTCAAATGTGAATCCGTTCCCCCATTGGCTAAATTCGGATCCTACAAATCTTTTGTTGACAAAACTGTGAAGAACATGACCCTGTGTGTTCACTCGAAGTGTTGCATTTTTCCAAGCGGATGCGTCTTTGATATTAATAGTAGTCATGTACCATAAATAGTCGCTAACATCTAAAGTCAAGTCTTTCTGCTCAAGAAGTTTGTTTGACTTCAATTTCCCCATTCCTTTCATGGTGTCTTTCATGGCTTCTGGTCTCCATGCCCAAGTGAGTTTATCAGTAGGTAATTCACTATAATTACTCTTCTTCACCATTATTGAAGTTTGGCTATTAACCTTTGCAGTATTGAAAACCTCCCTACTATTATCAAGAATGGTCACAGACCAAGCAGGCACAAAGTACTTGTCATTACCATCTTTCAAATCAATATATGCATCTTGGTGTTCATTGGCGTTGCTCAAGAAGCAAAATCTTCCTTCGGTGGTGTTACTAGTGTATGTGGTCAATGTGACTGAACTGCCAAAATCCCCTATCAACTCTTATGCCGTCAGTGAGAATCTTCTCCCCAATTTTATCGCGGCATGAAGTTGCTTAAGATGCCCCTATTTTGGTTGATTCAAATTTCCATACTCATCAACCGGTGCATCATAATCATAAGATGTCATAATATATGGACCACCCGCACTTCGTCCAAAGTTTGTTCCTCCATGGTACATGTAATAATTGTTGAGCACCCCGCCATTCTGGAAAAAACGAGCCACGGAGTAAGCAACATCTTCAGCAGTCCTATGGGGGATTCCTTTGCCCCCATTTTGAAACCACCCAATCCAATTTTCGGTCCACATTTTGGGGCTCTTCGGGTTATTGGGTTGAAATGTATCACAATAGTACCCGTTGCATGTATTGATTATACCCTCTGGGGCATCATCTTGCTGGCACATGAACCATGGAACACCAATGTTTTGGGCAAGAGCCATTTGGGCACACCATTTCACATATGCCTTCCCTGCATCTCCATAACCCCACATGATATTTCCATACTCATTCTCAATTTGTGCGAGGATAACAGGTCCTCCTTGTGATGCAAAGAGCTTAGCCTCTTTGGCCATGTTCACAATTTTTGAGGTGAAAATACTCATTTCATTTTTGAAAACTTGGTTATCAGTCCTCAATTCAATCCCTGGCATCTTGTGAAGCCACAACGGGAAACCTCCATAGTTCCACTCTGCAAAGCATAAGGACCAATCCTTAGAATGGCATATAGTCCAGCTTGTTGGATCAGCTTGAAAAACTTGACAAAATCCAAGTTTCCTGAGAAGTCATACTTTCTTCGAGCAGGTTCATGGTGATTCCAAAAAGATATAAGTTTCAATGGCATCAAGACCTCCATCCTTAGCCTTTTGGATAATGTCAGGCCACATCTCCTCTGTGCTTCGTGGATAGTGAACTGCTCCAGAGAAAATGATGCGCCTTTCTCCATTGATTATGAGAGATTTTCCATCATATGATACCTCTATGGCAGAGCATAAGCCTAAAAATGAAATGAAGAAGAAGATGATCTTATCCCACGATGAAGAAGAGCTCATTGTAAGATGTCACTCAACTTTCTGGTTTCTTTTTCCACGTATCGTTGTGTTTATATACAATTGAAAAACCATGAGTTAAAATTTGGAAAGTCTCGAGATTTGTTATTTTGGAGGCGTAAACTACCTTTTATTAGAAAAATATAGATAAGCAATCTTAATATAGAAACAAATGTTGGTGGCGTTGAACTTTAAAATGGATCATGAAGATATGCTCTAACTTCTAAAACAAACAACTAGTGTCTTTTGGTGCAAAATATACCTTAAGATAGCAATATTACGGTGATTGGTTGATGAAAATTTGTTGTTTTGGATAAGATAAGAAAATTGTATAACTTAAATGAGCATCTATCGACACTCAGCTTGTTGGCTTTGGATAAGATAAGAAAA